>CAIGRT010088904.1:0-25905 GCA_903798405.1 Fraxinus platypoda
GAATCGTGTTGTCAAATTCAAAGGTTCGAGGTTAAAGGGGATTGATATAAGAGGATTCGGGATCTAGTACGATTTCCAGCATTAAATTTTCATTTAACTTGCATTTATTTATAACTTTGCATTGATTTTAATTAATTTAGGTCCTGAATACGTAATTTACGGGAGTACAATTTAGTTATAGAAAAGTCATAAAGTTCTATTGTTCAGTTAAGGTTGAGTTAATTCGAACTTGAACTAGTACAATCTCTGTTGGTACGATACTTGGAATCAAGATTTATTTTACTACTTGTAAGGAATCATACATTTGAGGCATTTTAAACAAAGAATATTTTCCTGACTGCTGTCTATTTATCATCTTCTGATTGGGCTTGGTTTGAGTAATAAGCATTGCCTATTATATACATTCACTGATTATTCCTATTATGAAATCAGGTTTTAATTCCACGAGGCTCGGTTAGCAATTAACTTATTTTAGAGAAAATGGGTAAATGTCTTTTATTCTCGAACTTTGGAGACTATAAATTACAAGTTTTTTCATGCTTATTTGTTGCGATTGGCTGACATCCAGTGGTGTGAAGAAGTGATGAATCTCTTCCTTACAACACCCTCTGCTCACAACTTCTGTAAGCCATGTTTGAAAGAAGAATTTGCTGGCGGAACATTCACAAAAGAGAGGACATGCCAGAACAGAAGGAAATTTCCAAGAGTGTTATTCAAGCTCTCTGTATATTGTTGGGAGAATAGTGTTTATTGTTTTGACGGTGTATATGGATTTGGCACAAGTTTAACAACGCAGAAAACCTTGTTAAACAACATAAGAAAATGGTAGAAAACAAAGAAAGAACCAAATAAAGAAATGGAGCAAAAGATCCGAGACAAGTGTTTAACACTTTATCTTTAATTCGAATTTGCTCCGCAACGGTGCTAACGGAGGTATGAAAATCGTCTCCTAAGATACAACGAAGAACTCCTTGTAGTAGAATCACTTCAAACTACAAAGCCAAGGTGAATCGAACCATATTTTTTCTCTACACAAGAATGGTTTTGTATGCAATAAAGGAGGGATTTTGCAAGAGTTTTTTATGCAAGAATTGTGTAGAATGATATGAGATAACTTAATGACATCCAAGGGGTCCAATTTAGAGAAGATAAGGGTTGTGGCCGGAGGGACACGTCCCAAAACTCAGCATCTTTCATCAAGGATAGCCCTTCGTGGTGCTTGCCTAGCGCCCATCTGGCCCTCGAGTGCCAGTCACATATGCTGAATTCCTCATTTTTTTATTTCCAACTTTGAATCACAATTTTTCATTCATCCGAAATTATTTTTGAGATTTCAAATATACTATGATCATCTACTCGACGAGTAGAACAAGTTAAGAATATTTATTTTCATAATTTGACTATCGGAACAAGTCTGAATAATTGACCAAAGGTAAAATCAACTTTTCAAGGTTTTACTTAAACCAAATTTTATCTTCATTAAACCGAATTCCAACAATCCCCCACATGAATGAAAATTTCAAATATGCAAATGATAATGCAAACATTAGTAGAGAGATAAGCAAAAAAATAAAAATAAAATCGCACTATCGGATTTACTTAGCTAATTGATGCACGGATGTCTTGAACCATTTAACCATTGGTGAAACCAAAACAACAGTAGTTACACAATGTCTTTCCTAAACCGTTTCGGTTCTCATGATGGCTTCATTTTGGCCTTGAACCAATCTTTAGTTTCATAAGTGTTTTAGAGAATTTTAGCCTCAAACAATTCTCATAAAAATGGCCACACTCACACTTACATAGGTGACCTCCTATTAAGAATATTCTGCTTTACTCTACTTGACTTAATCAAGATATATGAATTATTAAAAGTGTATCTTAACCTTTTAACATTTTGCAGAAAACACTTTGATTATCATAAAAATGAGTAGAAATTATTTCCTAAGTGCTTGATGGAATTTTCATAACTTAGTTGTCACATTGAACTAAGATTTTAGGATCTCCAGTCAACAAGGTTGTGTTACTATTACAAAAACTCTTACTTAGCAGGCTTCAATCCTATTTCTTTCGATAGGCAATATATTTGATCTATCGATAAGCCTTTCATAAACGGATCCTCGAAGTTCTTTTTTGATTTCACATAATCAATGAAAATAATACCATTCGAGATCAATTGTTTAACGGTATTGTGTCTACAACGTATGTGTCTATACTTACCATCATACAAACAATTTTGTACCCTTTTTAATGGCTGATGATTGACTATCACAATGTATACCTATAATAGGTACCGGACTAGGCCAACATGGAATGTCCTCCAAAAAGTTACGAAGTCATTCTACTTCTTCAACAACTTTGTCTAAAATTATAATCTTAGATTCCATCGTTGATCGGGCTATAAAATTTGCTTTGTGGACTTTCAATACATAGTAGCGTCACCAATGGTGAAGACATAACCATTAGTAGACTTGAAATCTTTCATATCGGATATCCAATTCGCATCACAATATCATTCTAATATCACAGGATATTTTGTGAAATGTAATCCAAAGGCTAAGGTATGGTTTAGATACCAAAGAACCCGATTCAAAGCCTTCCAATGATCATGGTTTGGATTACTCGTGAATCTATTAAGTTTATTCATGGTAAATGCTATATTTAATCGAGTGCAGTTCGTAATATACATTAGACTGCCTATAATCTATGAATACTTTAGCTAAAACATGAGCTCACCCTTATTCTTGACTAAGTATAGACTTAAATCAGTATGGATTTTTGCTGGACTTTCCTGATGTACATTAAATCTCTTAAGTACACTATCAGCATAATGAGATTAGAAAACTACAATTCTATAAGATATTATAGACATCTTAATCTCTAATAGCATATCTGCCACACCCACGTCCTTCATGTCAAAATGTTTCATCAACATTTTCTTGGTATTTAGGATTATATCGTGACTATTGCCCATAATTAACATGTCATCCACATATAGACATATAATTACATAGGCTTTAGGTATTTGTTTTATGTATAACACTTGTTACAGTCGTTAATTTTAAAATCATTTGACAATATAGTTTTGTCAAATTTTTGGTGCCATTGCTTTGGAGCTTGCTTCAACCCCATATAGAAACTTAACGAGTTTACAAACTTTTTGTTATTGGTTAGGAGTAATGAATCCTTCAGGTTGCTCTATGTATATTTTTTCTTCTAACTCAGCATTCAAAAATGTCGTTTTCACGTTCATTTGATGTATCTAAGGTTATGCAATGCAACAATTGCAATCAACAACCATATCGAAGTGATTCTAGTCACAGGTGTGTAGGTATTAAAGAAGTTAAGTCCTTCATTTTGCCTATAGCCTTTGGCAACCAACCTAGCCTTGATCGATCCACTCGGTTTCAATTTCTTCTTGAAAATCCATCTACACCCTAAAAGCTTATTTCAGTTGGTAAATCAACCAATTATCAAGTATGGTTTTGTATTATAAAATATATCTCACTATTGATAGCTTTTTTCCAATGCAGCGCTTCTAATGTAGACATTGCTTTATTAAATGTCTTCGGATCATTTTCTACAATGTAGGTTAGAAAATCTGGACCATATAAAGTAAATATTCTAGCCTTTTTACTACTCCTTAGTTCTTCATCGTTTGTAGAAGTACCATTTGTAGTTTCATAAGTTCTCTTATTCGAACTTACATTTTCCTTACCTTTGCACGGAAAGAAATTTTCGAAAAATGAAGTATTTCTCGATTCTATTATGGTGCGTTCATGTACGTCTTGAATATCAGAATTATGAACAAGAAATCAATATGCACTACTATTATTGCATCCAACAAATTTGAAATCAATTGTCTTAGGTCCAACTTTCACTTGTTTCGACTTTGGTACTTCAACTTTAGCGAAATACCCCCGCACTTTTATGTGTTTCTAAGAAGGATGATAACTTTTCCATAATTAAATGGAGTTTCATCCATTTTCTTTTGAGATATTTTAATCAGAATGCTATTTTGGAAAAAAATATAGCTTCCCCACATATGTTTTGGAATAGTCCTGAACTAATTAACATTGCATTCATCATCTTCTTAATAGTTCGATTTTTGCGTTCAACAACATCGTTTGATTGAGTGAGTAAAGTGCCGTTGTTTGATGAATAATACCATGTTCGGAACAAAATTCTTCAAACGCTGATTGTATTCTCTTCCTTTATCTCTTCAAATATTCTTTATTCGTTTAACAAGTTGATTCTCAACTTTCGTCTTATATTGTCTAAAAATATCTAAGACTTCATCTTTGCTTCTTTGCGAATAGATATAAAAATACTTTGTGCAATCATTAATGAAAGTACTAAAGTATTTCTTTCGACCTTCAGTTTGAACAAATTTAAAGTCACATATATTGTTGTGTATTAACTCTAAAGCTGTAGTGTTCCTTTGAATTGAATGAAATGGTGTTCTGGCAAATTTTGCCTTAACACAAATTCCACATTTATGGTTAGAATCAAGCTTAAGCGTCGGTATCAAAATTAGATTCATAAGTTTACGCACAGATTTGTAGTTTGCATGTCCCAATCGACTATGCCATAAACATGACAATTCAAGCATATAAGCAAAATTTAAACTTTTATTAATAATGCTTTGATTTGGTAGAATAGTAAGAACATTCATTTCGAACATTTCATCACACAATTATCCTATTCCAACATACAACTCATTCTTAGTGAGTACAAATTTATCAAATACAAATACAAGTTTAAAGCCCTTTTTGCTAAATAGAGACCCAGATACAAGATTCTTACAAATGTCTAATACATATAGGACATTTTTTAGGACGAGATCTTTGTCCAAAATTATCTTCAAAGTAACCTTCCCTTGTCCTTCGACTTTGAAACTTGTAGAATTTTCCATGAAAGTTGTTCTCGAATCAATTCTTTGTAGTTTAAGAACATTATATTGTCTGCACAAATGTGTCGGGTAGCTCTAGTATAACCTACCATTCTCTTGAATTTCCAACGTTGTTACATTTAGAAACAACTGCAGATAAATTCATTCATTGTATCCCTTCAGAAATGGTTTCTCCTTCAATCACATTTGCTTGTACATTCTTCTTAGGCTTACGACATTCACTAGATCAATGTCCCACTTTATGACAGTTGTAGTAATTGCCTTTGAATTTCTTGGCATTCTTGGTGTTGTCTCTTTTTGGTACATCACCCGAAACCTAGTGCCTTTTATTGATCCTTGAACCGGATTCCACCATGTTGGCTTTGGCTTGTCCAAGTTGACCAATAGACTTCATTTCGATCTTTCTATTGTCTTCTTCAATCCTTAGTCAGACAATATGTTCTTTCAAGTTCATCTCTTTGTAGTTGTCCTTGAGATAGTTTTTGAAATCCCCCTATAGAGGAAGAAGTTTCTCAATGATAGCAGCAACTTGGAATGATTCACTCAACGTCATCTTCTCCGCATGAATGTCATGAAGTAGAACCTACAGTTCTTGCACTTGACTAATGACGGTTTGTAGTCTATCATCTTGTACTCTAGAAACTTTCTGACAATGAACTTCTTCGTACAATCGTCCTCCTTTTTATAGTGTTCCTCCAAGGAATCCCAAAGTTCTTTGGCAAATTTCATTGCACTATACATACCGTATATAGTATTGTCCAATCCATTTAGAATGTAGATCTTGCACAAGAAGTCCGAGAAACATCCAATGCAATAATTGATTCCCGATTATTTTATCCTTCTTGTATAGGAGAATCTTTAGTTAAGAACCTTGCCAAGTTCAAGGTAGTGAGTTGCCATCTTTTGAAATCCACACCGTTGATTTTTTTCGGTTTCTCTCCATGTGGAGTTGGAGTAGTTTGAATTGGTATATCCAATGGTGGAACGGCATTTGGTGCCGAATTTGATATGAAATTACATCGTTTGTACAATTTTTTATTTGACTCGTATAAGTCTCAATGGTATCCATTTCTATTACAAAAACAGAAGTTCAATACAAAATAATCAACAATGGAATAGCACTTATGTTTATTCCAAAAGATAAAGAGAATCAGTTTTTGAAACCAACAAAACAACGAAAAGTTGTCTTAAAATTGTTGGGGGAATAGTGTTTATTGTTTTGATGGTGTATAGGACTTTGGCACGAGTTTAACAATGCAGACAACCTTGTTAAACAACACAAGAAAATGGTAGAAAACAAAGAAGGAAACCAAATAAAGAAATGGAACAAAATATCTGAGGCAAGTACTTAACACTTTGTCTTTAAGACGAATTTATCACACAATGGTACTAACAAAGCTATAGCAATTGTCTCCCAAAATACAACGGAGAACTCCTTGTAGTAGAAGCACTTCAAACTACAAGGCCAACACGAAGCGAACCAGATTTTCTCTATGCATAGAATTGTTTTGTATGCAAGAAAGGGAGTGATTTTGCAAGAGTTTTTGATACAAGAATCATGTAGAATAATATGATGAGATGACTTAATGACGTCCAAGTGGTCTAATTTATAAAAGGTAAGGGGTTGTGACCGGAGAGGCACACCCTAAAACTCAGCATCTTTCATTAAGGGTCATAGCCCTTCGTGGTGCTTGTCTAGTGCCCATGTGGTGCACAAGCGTTATTAACAAAGACCTGGATCTTACCTAGCGCTAGTCACATATGTTGAATTCTTTTTTTTTTTTTTTTCCTTCCAACTTTGAACCATAATTTTTCATTCATTAGGATTTGATTTTTGAAATTCCAAATATTTTACGATCATCTAATCGATGAGTATAACAAGTTCGTCTATTTATTTTCATAATTTGACCATCGGATCAAATCCAAATAATTGGCCGAAGTTTATACAAAATCAACTTTTCAAGGTTTAAGTGAACCAAATTCAATCTTTTTAAAACCAAATTCCAACATATATCTGGGATCTGGTTTAGATAGATACAATATAGAATTGAAGACCTGTTATCCAAAAAAGATGCAATCAACTTTCAGATTGTTGATGCATCAAAGCCTGGCATCATACAGCCGATTTATGTTTTGCAATTTTGTGCTAAGACGTAACTACTACTTTGGATAGAAGTCACTCTTAAATAGGGCAAGGTGTCCAAAGTGTTTATATATTCAAAAGCCAAGTCTTCTAAAAGTCAGGTGGGATACAATTTTATTGTTAAATTCCATTGATCCTCAAGATTGATGTCTACGGTGTTCCAATTTGGTGATTGTACAGAATCAGTATTTTATTGGAAGTAACATGTCTTTAGTTTATCGGAAAGTTTCATATTTGCATCATTACGAAATAAAAATTCAGATAATACTATATTACGTTTATAATCCAGAAAATACTATCAGGATTGGTAAATAATTTAAGAAATACTACATACCAAACTTAGATTTCAAATAATGGTGTAACTGACATTTTTCCAAATCAATTAATTACTCTCCAAGATCAATACAAAATTCGTAATGGACAAATGGTACCCAAATTCGTCTCTGTCCAGAATCAAAATCTGATTTCTTTCTTCTTCAATATCAATCCATGAAGAATTAAACATTGTTGCAGAACGTATATTCCCGAATTGAATCTGCCAGATTACAAGAAAATGTTGCTGAAATTATTATGTGATTTAAATATATATAATTCAATTCGACTTTTAGATTCTCCGACTCCAATTTGCCATATGAAGTATGGTTTCACGATCCATACACAATATTCTCAGTTGTGTTGACTTGAATGAAATATATGGTGGCATGTATATATCTGATATTAAAATTGTGATTAGATTTTCTCAAGGCCCTCTATCCAATTCTGTACGTATAATTTAAAAAATAATTATAACCTAAATATTTCCATATCCTGACTTTGGGTATTCATTGTCTTACTCCAATTCAAAATTACATACTATTGATTTTGTGTTGTAAATTTGATCGTGAAATATTATAGTTAGTTGAATATGGGCTAATTGTATAAGGGATTTATTTGGTGGAGTAAATTCAGCCCATAATTGATTATCATGAATGAGTTAATTGATATTCCCCCTTTCTTTTTTACTACAATTTTAAAGTAATTTTGGAAAAAAAAAAAAATTGGTTAATTTCACAAATGGTCACTGAAGTTGCGTGAAAATTACAAAACGGTCACTGTAGTTGCGAGTGGCCCACTTTGGGACAAAATTCTGGCCACCATCGTTAGATTTAGGGCGGTTCTTGGGTGGGTTGCGTTGAGAGAAGTGAGGGCTTCAAGGTGGTGTATTGGTCCGAGGGTTTTGGTGGCCGGAAAGTGGTGGAATTTCGTTCCAAAGTGGGCCTCTCGCACAACACAAAACTGCCAGTTGTGTGAGAGGGCCAATTTGGGACGAAATTCTAGCCACCACTATCTGAGTTAGGGACGGTTCTTGGGTGGGTTACGTAGAGGGCAGCGAGGGCTTCAAGGTGGTATGTTGTTCCGATGGTTTTGGTGGCCGGAAAGTGGTGGAATGGGGCTCGAAAAGTGGTGGTCTGGGTTTGGGTTTGGGGGATTTTAAGTTGAAGTTTGCACTTAAAGTCCTCCAACTTCTATGNTTTGAAACCGCGTGAAATTTCAATGACCATTTCTGCAAGTTTTGAACTTTAGTGACCGTTTTATAATTTTCACGAAACTTCAGTGACCGTCTGTGAAATTAACCCAAATTTTTTTTTTATTACATAGTAAAATTTGAAAATTTATTAAATTGTATGTTAGGGGCGTAATTTCTGCTTATTTTATTGCATCTAAAGTAATTCAGCAGAGTTAAAATTTGCAAGATGGTGATTGATTAACTTCTATCTTAAAATTCGATTGTTCATTTGATCTTTTATACGAATCCAACTATCCATTTTAAAAGATATTGGCTCTTTATTGAGGTCCTATGGTTGTTTCACAAGCTAAATATTCTTTTCGTTATTTTAATAATTAGGAAACAAAATATTTGTTGTGGAATTGATTTATTCCAATGTAAGGTTCCAAAATTAATACACTATATAGGAAAAGTTAGATATATTCAAAGAATTGAGAATAGTTACGTGTTAACAAGACTCGATTATTTCTCATACAATACACGACTTGAAATTTATATGTTAAAAAATATGTGACTACAAGATTTGAGTGTAATATGAACACAATTTATGCAAAATAAAAAATAAAAATAAAAATAGAATAATAGAACAACAACAACAACAATAATAATGTGTTCATTTGAAGGAGCTTTGACTCCTAATCTTGAACTTTTCGAGGAACACGACCTTAAAAAATATAGAAATGTCAAATAAATTCATCAACCCATTTTATTTCTTTTATACTCTGAAAGTCTACATATAAAGACATGAGATACATGATAATTCCCTTGATTTCATGTTGAATAGATAATGTCTCAACAAAACTGCATCGATTTATTTTTGTTTCAAGACTTCAAGTGGTCAATGCATATTTGTTTTAAATTTACTTTATTCTGGCTAAAATAAAATGTCATGTCTAAATAGAAAGGTTTCAATTTAAAACAAATTTCAATTATTAATTTATTTATTTACTACTTTTATACGTTAAGCCCATGTTTGGTTTGGATTAAAATCTCAAGTCAAAGTCAATAATTAATTTTAACTACACATTTTATGAGATCTACAATTTTTCAATCACATATTTTAATAACTTTTATCAAAATTTACTAAAAATTTAATTTTAATCTCTACCAAACTTGGGCTAAATTAAAGAAAGTAAAAGCCATTATAAAAATTATAATTTATATTCAGCAAAAGAGTTTCAAGTTGATTTTTTTTTAACTTGATGAAACCGAGAATATATTTATTTTTGAGTACCTACTTTTCTCATGGACTTTCTTAAATGCTATTGCACATAACACAAAATAAGACCGAGTAAGTACATGTGGACCAAAGAAGATACATAAAGTGAAAGCATGTAGATGCATGGTAAAGGATCAGGGCGATCTAGTATTGCAAAATTGGGTGACAACCCAAGTAAAGTTCTAGCAAGATTAAGTTTTGCTTTTCATTCATACAATTGGTTTGCAAAATGATAAGTGTATTTTGTACACTTATCTAGGTTATTAAATTATGGTATTTGTTCTTGATTTTGATGAATTGTAGCTTAACTTTTGGATAAATTGTATTTGTTAGGTAAAACTTGATGCAAAATGGTGGAAATGGATAAAAGGAACGAAAAATGAAGACATTCAAAGTTCGAGGATCAAAGTGCAAACTTTCAAAAGTTGACTCAAACTGTATATCAATGATTAGAGAATGCTAGAAGCCAACTGAACAAGAATGTTTTCTAAGGACTGAAATTTCACGAGGAAAAGACCCAAACATGCTATCGAGAAGTTTAGGAACCAATTTATAATTGGTCCCAAAGAAGTCAAACTAGGCATGAGCAAGGGCTCAGTTTTGTGAACCCGAGACCAAATTGGTCTGGGGCTGCATGCGCAAGAGGATGAACCATGCGCACGCATTGTTCATCTGGTGGCCAGATTCCTTATTTTGATCCAACTCTTTATGGTATCAACTCCTAGCTGCTATTTAACTTAATTATTGAGGCAAAGAACGTACCAACCATATTATATTGCATAGAAAACATCTAGGAAGAGGATTGAAGACAATTAACAAAAAGAATTGAAGATTCAAGGCTATGTATGATTCAAGTTTCAAGATTAATGAACTGATTTATCAACTTTCTTCTATTGTTCTTTATTCCGGGTGATGTCTTTTTATAATTTTTTGTGTAATTTGTATAAAAGCATGCTAGGCTAACTTCTTAATAGATGAAGATGAGACCGTTGGTTATCTATTTTTTTATTCAAAGACTCGTAGTTTAGTTTATTGGTGTATCTTGATTAATCTTGCATGAGTTTTTCATTGTTTGACTGTTTGATTACCAATTAGATAACTAATTTGTTGTAGTGTTGGGAGGTTCATAATAAGTTTAGAACACATTAACATACAGGCAACAAATGTTAGAAATAACATGTATGACATGTGCAGTCGTTTGGATAATCATATGCTTAATGCATTAATTTGCATATGAATTTGGACGAGAAATAGGATCGAAAATGGATTTAACTCACCTTGAAAAAGATAGTTAAATATAAGTGGATTATAGATTGTCATGAATGAATAAATAACACTAAACTACATAAGCTGAGAATTGAAATCAAAAACCAATAGGCGAATTCAGAAATTCAATACACACATTCCATAATTACATACAAACCATGCTTTTACATAATTCATAGAATAACATAGAAATAATTACAAAGAATCTATTTTGTGCTACAATAATTTGAATTTGATAGAAAACTAGTACACCTCAATTAGAATTTATTCCTCGAGGGATGATACTTATTTCATCATGTATTACTTGTCAATGATCTTGTACGTTAGCGAGATTTATTCGAATAAGTTTTTGGCATCTTTGCTCGAAATAAAGTTTTTAATTTGAGTTTATTAGTTTACATTGGATTCGGGTTTCTTTTTATTTTTAGGCTATTTATCACACAATCTAACTCTCTTGTGTTTTGTTCTTTTCATGCAATTAACAATTTATGTAAAACTCTTACTAGATCGAGTTCTTCTGGTAGATCTCGAGATCGAAAGAACTTTAAGACAAAAAAGAAGAGAACGGAGAGAAGCAAAAGATATAACAAAAAATAAAAAACAGGATCAAGTTCAGAACTCGTTATCACTACTTTATCCAGTTCAGCCTAGAGCAGTCACCAACGATGTCGAAGTACTAGGTGAGGATTATGTGAATCACATACTTGTACCTGTGCAACCAGCCATTATGTATCCTCTTTTTGGATAGACAAACTTTCACCTTCGATCGGCTGTTATCAACTTGTTTCAAAATCATCAACTATTTATACGAGAAAGTAACTAAGAATCTGCACGAACATGTTCAATCTTTTTCTTAATGCTGTGTAAAGTAATTAGTCATGAAGGGATGTTAGCAGATGCCTTTCGAATGCGTTTATTCCTTCACACTTTGAAAGATGGCACAAGAGAGTTGCTACGCTCATTACCGCCGGAAGCATCGTGTTTTGGAATGATATGGTGCAGAAATTTACAATTAAGTTCTTCCCGCCATCTCGAGTCCATCAGATGATGAATGAAATCCATTCTTTTAAACAGAGAAATCTCAAGAGCTATCTAGAAACATTAGAAATGTTCAAAGTTTTGATTAGGAAGTGTCATAACCTGGACATTCCTACAAGTTCAGGTATACATTTTCTATTCTGGACTACTTCTAGAATATCTTAATATGGCAAATGCTTCAACAGGTGGTTCAGTTATGAAGATAAATATAAATGAAGCCCATGATCTTTATGAGAAAATTGCAAAGAATCAATCTATATGATCAACCAATCGGAGATATTCCTAAGAAAACAGTGGGTATTCACAACATTGATACGTTGACAACATTAGTAGCCCAGATGGAAGTAATAACGAAGAAACTGGACAATCTATCTCAGACTATGAACATGGTATATCAACAAACACCGGTTTGCATAGGCTGCAGGTCAGATCATACAATTACAAGTTACCCTTTTAGCCTCTATGCATGTAATTCAACCTAAGGAGGTTAGTTATGCACAATACTTTCATAGGTATTGATCATTTATTCCCTTAAATACTTTTCTCGTTCAATTTCCATCCTTTAGTTTCAACTTTCATCTAATTGATTCTATATTATTTTCAATCAACATTTTATTGTCTGGATCAACTATTGAAAACTTACAATTTAGTTTTCGAACTTTGGATTTCTTCCCTTTTCACTGATTTCCACCCCTTTATTCCAATTTCGCTTCTAATTATTAAGTTTTATCCCAAAAAAAAAATGAAATATAGAAGATATTAGGTCATAATTAATCATTAAAGCTCCTAAACTTATATATTTAAAGGTCCACATAAATGCATAAAATAGAGCTGGACATGGTCCGGTTGAGTTCGGTTCTGGAGAGAATCGAACCTAACCGAAATTTTAGGGTATTTAGTAAGTGAAACTATCGGATCCAAATTTAATTATGGAACCGGTCGGGTTCGGTTCGATTCCCGAGTTCTGTACAATAATTAATTTTTTTATATTTACAACAATACTATATTAATTCGACTATAACATGTTTTATCTTAACTCTTACAAAATAACGTAGTCCAATCTGGTTATATTTTTTACACATTTCTTTATTGAGTTCTTTATAGATATGACTGTTAAAATCATAAGAAGAGGAAGATAGTAAGTTCACAATAATAGAACGACAGAAACGATACTACGGTAAAATAAGAGATTTAGGTAAAATTAAGGTCAATTTAATTAAGTTGGGCTTGACTGAAATTGAAAATAGTAAAATCATATTTTAAGTTTGAGCTAAAGTAATTAGTTAGCAAATTCATTTAGAAAAAATTAAAATAATTTGACTTATTTAAGATAAAAAAAACTTATAAAAATTAGAGATGTTCAGTTCTTATTCGGATCTTCAGTTCTAGGTCTAGAACCGAGAACCGAACCAAACTCGTCGGTTCTTGATTTAGATACCCGTTCGAGTATTTAATTTAAGAAGAACCGCTCGATTCGGTTCAGTTCTGTTCAGGTCCGGTTCGGGAGTTTTGTCCAACCCTAGCATAAAATACACTTATCAAACACCCCAAAACTTGAACATTTGTTTGTCATCAAACAAAACTATAGCATATCTCATCAAACAAACATGGACAATTTTTGGTTAGATAACTTGTCATTTGTCTCATAATTGGAATCATTGTATCAAATCCATAAACAGCTTCAAGGTCACAATACTAAAAGCAAAATTTACTTATCCAATAGAAAATTGATGGGTTTGTATGAAAAATCAAGTAAAATTTTATAATTTCACGAGTTGCTTCAATTCCCAACCCTCAATGGCTAAATTTGTCATTTCTTCACTCATAAGATACATACACTCAAATTTATTCTTTTAACTTTTTTTTTAAGATGTAATCCAAGGTTGGATTTCTATACTAACCCTCACCCTCTTTTATTTGAATATATTTTACTAACTGCAAATCAATATCTCAACAGTAATGATTCTTTTAATTTTGATTGCTCAAACCTCTAAGACTCAATTAGGCTAATAATACATTGTCAAAAGTCTAATTCTCTCAAATAAGTGTTTTGGACTTAATGAAGGCATGTAGCGCGTCTCATTTTTCATGCACTAGCTTTTCAAAAAAATTTGTGCATATTCTGTTTCACGCACTAATTTGATCTCTTTTGAGTTTTCTTTTGAGATTTTCAGTAAGTGTCCTAATTGCGATCTTTTATAGGGTAGATTCACATCATGGCAGCAATGTCCCTTATTAAACAAATATTTTCAAAAATAGACCCTAACTTAAGATTTCTACATAATTTTCATCTTATTAGTCTTAGACAATCCACACAGAATTTACACATGAAATTTTCATTCATCTCAATATCTTCTTACAACATTTCAATCACCCTAAACCGTACGTAAAAAGGTCTAAGGAATGTAACGATATTTGGGTTTAGCATTTAAGTTCTACTATTTCAACCTATCAAGCATGAATTAACTCATTATGCACAATGCTAAACTTAATTCATATGTACATACTATCAAATTCTACATGAATAAGCATCAACTAATTTAAACTTGTAACATATTCACAGTTCATAAGTCAACACATAATTTCAAGTTATTAATCATAGCCGCCAGCAAGGTTACCTAACCCACACATACAAGTAAATAAACAAGAAAATCTTTTTGATTTTTTTTTTTTAAAAAAATTTTCATTTTTTTTTTCAATTTTTACAAATATAATAAAGCAATGAAAACACACAATCATCCAAACATAATAAATACTAAAAACTTAATATTTTTTCCACCCCAAACTTAAATTAGACATCGGCTTCAATGTCTTAAAGTACAATTAAGCAACATAAAGAGAATGAAAAAAAAAAAAAGGAAATAGGTACTTCTCGAGTTTGATGTTTGACATTCAAGGCAAGATTGTTGGATCGGTCCATTCTTTTATCTTGATATCATTATCCTTAACATTAATTAAAAAACAAATTTTGTCCAAATATGTAATTGGAATAACGTGATAACAAAATTAAATTTCTCTAATTCTAATACTAAGCCTAAAGACAATGGTAAAAAGTATGTTCCACCGCTAATGTAGCAACCCTTTCTCTATTTTCAACTCACATGTCAACTTTTCTTTATGCAGTAGTCTATTTTTTTTTTTTTTTAATTTATGCATATTTATATAAATGTAAAATTCACTTTCGATATCTAATATCCAAGAAGCTAATGAAGCAGACATATTAACCTCAATAACAATGATACCTGAAGTAGAAGCTTCAAAAAACTTTTTTCCCTTCAAGCTCGCAAGGTTTCTCTTCCAATCACCTTTTATTCCACCATGATAGCAATGGTCTTCAGTCTTGGTATTGTCCTTCTTTACTTTGATTGCCTTTTTGTTTGTCTAAGCCTTCTGGATGCTTTCCTAAAGCCTCATTTAGACTTCTTCTTAGTGCTATTAGAAAAACCAATGACCAAACAATGTCCACTATTATCTTTAATATTGAGCTCAATAGTATAAGCATGTTCAACAACTCAGGAATAGTGCACACTAGCTTATTTATGTTAAAATTTATAATAAACTATAAATATCTCTTTGATAGATATTGCATAACCAAATCAATACGTAGTTCTTCATCTATGAAGAACCCAATTGCTAACTTCTCAATGTAGCCAATTATCTTCAGAAGCACTAATTAAAGATCCTTATGCCATTTTGTACCAGTGTAGCTGCTTGGAAGCCTCCTATCTTTCCTCACGTGATTTTTCACCATACAACTCTTTGAAATTAAAAATCATGGTGTTAGCATCCATGTCCTCATGTTGTTTTTATAACTTGGGTGACATAACTGCAATCATCACATATGTTGCAGTATTATCGTCATCGCTGTATTTATTATAAGAAGCCACCTCTTTTTAAGTCGAGTCCTCAGTGGGTTTCCTTGGAAAGAGTTGCTCAATTACATATCCAATACTCTCATACTTGAGAACAATTTTTAAATTGCAATGTTAGTCGAGAAGATTTAGCTTGATTAGTTTGTTGGCATCTAGTATGCCTCCAAATTCATATAATTACTCATGATTAAAAAATGTAAATGAAGAAAAATAAAAGAACTAATATATATAAAAATGCATCAATTAACTTAGCATGATCTTTTATTAAATTAATTATGCTCCCACATTTTAGCTTATATTCACGTCCCTCGTACATATATTTATAGAATTCATACTTGACTCCTTGTGGGTTAGGATTTCATTTGTCATACTAAGACATTGAACGTATTCAACAAATCTTAATAAAAATATTTGGATATATAGTATTATAAATTGTATCTCTATACAACTCTTAAATCATTAAGTTGACAACTACTAATCCTTACACATCTTGCGTGTTAACTTAATTATGTTTCTAAAATATATTTCCTTAAAATTACTCAACAATTGATGGATTTAGTTAAGTTGATGCCATCATTCACAAAATATTTAATATTTCTGTGAATGATTATGAACTTATAATATCTAGTCTTCTTGAGGAAAAAGAAAGATTGGTTGGTCAATTCTTAGAGAACACAATATTGAATCATACAATGCATGACGCTATGGTTTTCACATCTTTTTGCATCACCAATTAATTTAGCCATGTATTATGTCCCTGTTTGTTTCATATTAAAATCATATTTTAATTTAAGTTAAAGTCAAACAATCAATATTAACCGTATCTTTTACGAGTCACACAGTTTTTCAACTGCACATTTCAAAAACTTCTATCATAATCTATTAAAAATTTAATTTTAATTCCCACCAAACACCCACTATATATTAATTGGCACGCAAGTCAAAAAAAATTGGACACATTATCGCATAAAATAATAATAATAATAACAGACTTGTAGGTCCAAAACTAATAATAAAGAGCTCCCAAGTCCAAAACAATAAGAATTCAAAAATCAAGGAAAAAACACATAACTACAATACTTTTTAAGTATATAAATTCACGTCTAACAAACTTGAAAAAACATTTTAAAAATCAAGTGATAAATAACAATAATATATTTCATATATTTTTAAGATATTATTATTTTTGAATTTTTGTAAACCCAATTCCAGAGAAATTTACTCAAATTCGCTCTCTACACAAATACCCCAATCCACCAAATCCAACCCCAATTCGACGAATCTTTCTGGACACAACTTCATCATTGGAGAGTGGATGACCGATTAATGCCAGATCGTAAACAACCCTCTTTATGGTGAGTATATATTCTGAGATAAATCCATTGTTTGTGTTTGAGATTAATAACCGATTTTTCATCAATCTTAACTCATTCTGGAGGACAAACGATCATCTAGATAGCCAACAAACTGGTATCCATACATGATACATGAGTGCAAGAGATTGGGCCCTTTAGGATGAAAAAATCGCACCAGTTAGTTTTAGAGGTAGCTGGTATCCATGCTGCATTAATGGTAATAATATTGGTAATAGGTGATGAATGTTGATTGGAAATAATGATAGGGGCTCTGACTATATTGTTGATGGATGAATTAGAGATAGTTTTGTTGCCATTTTTGTCGAGGGAATAAGAAGGCAGAATATGTAAAAATATAGCACCAGTTTTTTAGACGATAAATCATTTAATTTGGTGCATTTTATGTTGAACAGATTTCTGTATTTCATAATTTGTAATTTTTTAACATGTTTTTGTATTTCATAAATTCTCAGCATGATTGTGACCTATTGGTTGTGTTTCGTGCTGTATGTGATCAGGTTCTATTTCACAATGACTGTTTGTGACCAAATACGTGTAAGCTGTTATCATTTGTGACCCTGTCTATATAAGCTGTTATAGTTTGACTATGAATGTGTTATACCATGTCTGTCTTCATTGTGACTGTCTGTGACCATGTCTATCTTAACTGTAACTGCATGTGACCAAGTTTGTGTTAACGGTGAATATTTGTGACAAAACCTGGCTACATTTAAAAGTTTGTGATTATTTACATCTTAATTATGACTTTTCGTGACCAAATCTGTGTTAATTGTCATCTACTATGACCAGTAACGTGTTGAATATGACATGTCGTCTAATTATGACTTGCTGTCATATATTAATGTCACAATATTATACAGTTTATAGTCATGTTACGTATTAGTCACAATCACATAACATCATGCACTTCATGGTCACTTCAGTTGAGGAAGATAGGGACTGTAGATAGAGAAAGATGTTGAGGGAGAGAGGAACTATAGAGAGATTAATTAGCATCGGTTTTGATAATGACATTGTTTGAAAATATTTGATTTGATTTGATTTAGGATAATTATTAATATATTAATTTTAATTTTTATTATCACCTGAGTTGTGAAATTAAAACTATATCACCTTAATTTTGAATTGTATAGTTTATATGTATGTTAATTTTCCCCAAAAATCAATCATTCAACATATCCACATGATCAAGTCCGTAACCTTCTATTAAGTACACATTCATCACATAAATGCATTCATATGCTATATATACACTATTATATAATTATATATCAAATTTCTAACAATTAACTAAACTAATTTAAACAAATGGCTTGGAATAATTAAATCATTAATTAATCGAATTAATCGATTAATTTAATTAGCAAGTTTATTTAATTAAATTTTAAATTTACTTAAATACCAAATTATAGTCCAACTCTAATTCCATTTTAAAAATTCAAGACTTTTTAAATTATTTTAAAAAATGGATTTTAACTAAAATTTTGAACTTCGACCCTAAATTGAATTTTTATTTTAGTTTAGGAGTGTGAGTTATGATTTTTGTTATGTGAGTTATGATATTGTAATGTGAGATATGATTTTTTTTATGTGAGTTACGACTTGTAATATGATATTGTAATGCGAGTTATGATTTTTGTTATGTAAATCTCAAATCCTAGTTGCTTATTAATAGATGTTTAAGTGGACTTAACCCACCCATTAAATGTAAGTCAGTCCATTAGTTAATTAATCTAGTTAATTAAACTTGGCCAATAAATTAAATAATCTACTTAATTAACTTAAATACATTAATAAACAATCCTATTAATTAATTTTACAAATATCTCACAGTTCTCAATTAATTTTTAAGTTCTTCCTTTTGTGTGTGGCTCATTACGTTTCCGATGTCGAATGACGTGAATTATTTTGATCTAATCAAAATAAAATAAATTAAAACTCCTATTTTAATTTATCATTAATTTACCTAGATTAATTAAATCACATTCGTTGTCCTAGATTGACATCTAGTAATGTGTTATGGCAATACATGTGACGAAAAAGTTACATTGTGTGATAAAATCAAAACTTGTTCATTTATCGTGAAAATATAATCACTTCATCTGATCAATTACGAGATATGAAAAATTTTCAATCTCGAATATTCTATCATATCTTTGGTCATGCTCTTGAGTTAATAATACTTTTTTCGACTTATGTACTTACATTGGCCAATGATTTCAATATCAACTTAAGCAGATGAAATGTAGATCATACTATCAAATAGTGACAAATCTTCTATTGATAATTCACAACTTTCATATGATTCTTGATATACTCGAACGAATCCATATTAGTGATTGTTGGCAAGGTAATGCCCAATATCACCGAAGTATGACTGTCCTCGTATAAGGTACTATGATGACCTTAAGTTGAAGGATTGATTCCACTACCGAACATTAGAGGTAGTTATTCATGTGAAATCTGTGTAGCGGGTCTTCAATATTTTGTTCTCTTAACAAAACATTCATACGCCAATTTAAATGTCACTATATTTTAGCTTGAGAAATTAGCTGCTCACTTCATAAGTGAGAAATGTCACACGTGTTGGTCTATCCACTATAATGATATCTGTATCTCATTATTCCTCATGACCATAGTTTTATGTAATTTGTATCTCACAATCACAACTTCTAGTGATTAACAAGTTACCAATACTTGAATTTACAAACTCTATTAATTTAATTTATTAGAAAAATATTTCAATTTAATAATAGATATGACATAAATAATAATGCACCAATCATATTAATAGTGTTTACATCCAAAATCGATAGGACTTAGGATATAACACTTATAGCGGATTCTTTTGACATGTTCATCAATGTGGTGTTTGAACAACGGATTGTGATGTACTTAAGACTTTGTTCATCATGCATGCTTTTCAAAAGAGGGATGTTGGAGAAATTTCCAGATTCATGTGGACTTGAGATGAGTTTGGAGTTCTATAATTGTAATCAAAGAATAAGTTTGGGCAATGGGTTGGTTAGATTGTAAAGAAATTGTTAGGGACATGCCAAGAGAGAAAATTGGGAAAAGGGTGGTTGAGATATACATTGTAACTCCGAAACCATCACAAGCATCGCCAATGGATGCTCCAAGACCGCCAATGGATGCCTATAATAAGAAATGTGCACCAATGAAAATAGTAGGAGGTGTGATCCTAACAATGAAGGGAGCTATGATCCTTTTGTTGATTGTAGAAATGAGGGAAACTAAGAAGTTGATTGAGAGATAAGATTTTCTATGAAAATCAGGGAAAGAGTTGGCCATAGTTTGAGAAAACCCTAGCATACCATGATGGAGCTGGTTGATGGACTAAACGGAGTATCTTGCAATGCAAACAATGCAAGTGATTCATATAATTGAGTGGGCACGGTGAATTGTGATAATGACGAGGTTGAACTATCCGTAGAAGTAAAGAGTGATGAACTACCCATAGCAGTAGAAGTAGAGAATGATTAAAGTTCTCAGGGTTTGCGCTAATTATTCAAATTGTCCTTACCATTTCAAACTTGATATTTGCACCTCAGTTTCAATATTTCCTTGTGGAGTTGGTCATTTTGGTCTCATTCCATCAACTCCTTCTATCAAATCTGGGTAATTTGTGCACAACGTCCCTATTTGTTTGCCTTTATTGCGCAAATCATTCATTTCAATTTTACCATTTGGGCCTTGAGATTGATATTTCTTTTTGCAAAAGGTTCTTACCGTTTATTTCTCCATTAAAAGATTGTAAGATTACTAATTTATCCTCTTCTTTAAATAAAACAAATAGAATGAAAGAAATAATATAGAGGAAAAAAAAAGAAATAGTTGTAGCTAAAGTTTAAAATTTTTTGACAAGTGCAAACGAGTTCCATGTAAAACAATTTAAAATATATTAATAAAAGAAAAATATTTCATGTTCCCAATTAACCCCACCTACCCCTATCCCAATCCCTTACCAACCACCACCACTACAACCACCAAAATAATTAAAAAGAGAATTAAAAGTATATAAAAAAATTTAAAATAAAAAAATTTTTAAAAAATGATTATTCTTCCCCATCCAATTTCGGACTATGCCATCGACCACCACCTCGTTCTCCACATTTACTACAACACCATCCATGGATTTAGCTATTTTCATGTAATCAAGTTTTGTGTTCTTACTTTTATCGAAATTACAAAAGTTTTTAGGAATTGATCCATTTCACCAAAGTTTTGTTTTTAACTTCTTGTTGCTGATTACATAAACAGATATATACATATATACCCACTGCATCTTCTTTTGGATTTTGTTCAAGTTTCTTTTTTCACAAAATGATAACTGAAGATTGGATTTCTTCTTTCATTATAGGTTTCATTCAAAATCTTAATGAAAATCTCAATTCTAATTGTTATAAACCTAACTAAGAGGAAAATTATTATTTTTTCTGAAAGATGATTTTTTTTAAATGTTTTAATTATTTTAAGTGTGACTCGTTTGCCTATTGAAAATTTTAGAACTTTGAATGTAATTTTTTATTTATATTCTTTATTTATTTAAAAATGCTAAATTAGTCATTTTACAATGCTTTAATGGAGAAAATAAACGGTAAGCATTTTTTGCGCAAAGCAAGGGTCGATCTAAGGTTCCAAATGCTAAAATTATAAAGATGTGGACGATTTGTGTATTGAAAGCAAACGATAGAGACATCTTGCACCAATTATTTATATTTGACAATTGACGGAATGAATTGATGGAATGAGACGAAAATGATCAACTTTATGAGAAATGTGGAAATGAGAATTTAAATGCTAAGTTTAAAATGATGGGAATGTTTTGTGCTAATTACCCTTCACGAAATTTTGCGTTCTACCACCTAGTGGTGGTAAACGAGCCCTATCGATTTGGGCAGCCTGTGACGCGACTAAAAAAAGTTCGAGTTGAGCCGACTCGAAGCTCTTTATACGAGCTAAAGCTTGGATCAAGTCTCAAAAATGAGATTTGACCTGAGTTCGTGCCAGCTCGCGAGCCGCACGAGCCCAATATAGGCTGTCCCGTATGTGGGCTCGTGTGGCCCACCTTTTTAAACAAATTACATAATTAATTTTTTTGTAACTAGTTAGTTTGTAAAATTCAACAATTGCATAATTGCTTTTGTAGTTTGTAAATTAAAGATCAATTTTTCTTATATTCGAGTAAAAAATAGAAAAAAAATAAAAATCCATGAGTCAGCTCCACTTGACAATGGGTCAAGCCAAAGTCCAAGCCAAGCCCCATTTTTTGGGGACGAGCCAAGCTCGAGTCCAAAAAGTACGAATTATTTATTTATTTATTTTTACGTGCTGATATTAAGCTTCGAGCTTGAACTCACGAGCCAACTCGGCTTGGCTTGACTCGTTGCCACCCGCTATTACCAATTGTGAATCGGTCCTGTTCTTAATTTTGATTCTAGAACCGATACTTTTACCCGTTCTGAGTTCCTTTGTTTTTGATATTAATCATGTATCCTAACAAATAAGAACTCTCTCTCATGCATCAGCTAATCCTAAGCCAAATCGCCACTGCTAATTTTGACTAACGTCTCTTCTCAAAATTCTTATGGTGAGTGTGGATTTACTCTATGGTTTTGTTAGTTTTTGTAGATCTCGACACATGAAATTTGTTTTCTGTGTTTAATTTTAGACTGGCTTTTTTTGGCGTGGTTTAAAACAGATTTTTAGTAGATTTTGGTAAAATTCAATGAAATTTGTGGTTGAAAAGTTGTGGGGTTATTGTTAAAATTAATTGACGACTTTTTCTATTTCATACAAAATTGTGAATGCTATGCATAGACTTTTTTGGGGATAAAATTCATGTTTGGTTATAGTTCTCTTACTATTCTATTATGTATGTTATTTTTCAAGTTTGGTCTGTTTGTACATAGCTCCTTCCTTCTATGCAGAAGATAGTTGCTAAGATATTATAGTTTCTTATTTTTTTGTTAATGTTTTTTAGTTTGTAAATGGTTTCTTGCCACCCTCTGTGTGCCACAACATGCATTAATGGAACAATTGGTCTTCTTATACTTAATACTGTTTGTTTAGGATTTAAGAATAACAAATAACTGTTTTTTAATATTTAAAATGTAATGGATCTGTTTGTTTAAATGACTTAATACTGTGTATGAAATCTGTTTCTTCAATTGTAAAAAAATTCCTGGATTCTTTCAAAACAAGGCTCTGGCAGAGTTGAAAATTATTTGACAAATGCAGTGCTAGTAGTTAAATGAAATTGTTAAACACTCAAATAGAAAAAACTGGATGCGAACCAGTCAGTTAGGTTCCACCTTTACACATGGAACTATTGATATCACGTTTAGAATTCCCATTGGTTTTCGGTTCTATTTAGAACCAGACCGTGCCGACCTGACATGTGAACCTTTGTTATCTTAAGGGGAACTTTAGGAAACTCTAATATGACCCAGATAGAAGGAAAGGACATTTATTGATATGGGGTATCAGATAGTTCTCCTTGGCTTATTCAACAGTACACAATGGAAACTGCTGATGTCATGCACCTATCAATAATCTCTTCTAGTTGAGAGGATAAGGCAAGGGTCTATTATCATGCACATTATGTAGAATATGCCATGAGAAAATATAATATAATTGATGAAGATGATGATAAACATGAGAAGTCAGCATCATGGATCAATTGAAATTTTCAAGTTCCCCCTACCACAAATTACACATTAAATTATAGCCATGTTGTCTGAGTTTCTAAGCTTTTGATGTTCTGAAATCATCTAATAAATAGCTAAAGAAGGTTCTGCTCATGCATGAATGTACAAGTGAAAATTCTGTATAGAAAGTATTGTTTAATGGAAATTAGTGTTAATGAATTCTGTTTCATAAATGGAATTCTACCAAATGCCCCCACTCCTCATATCTTAATAGCATTTCTATTTCTAGAAAAATTATTGATTGTATATCAATGCCCTTAAACCTGTTCCCCCTTCTCTGTTGATTCCTTCCTATTCTTGATCCTTCGGCTTGGTTGTTGTTCAAGCCCAAAATTCAATTTCTCATTTTGATTTCCTTTAATTACGTCAATATCGTTTATTCCTTGTTAGTAAAGCTGACTTTTATAAATTAAACTATTGATTTCCAATTTAGAGTGCTGGAACAGGAATTCATGAAATTCAAACTGAATATATCTAATATGGATTCTAGGCCTCAGTTATATAATACCAAAATGCACGTTTAAAAGTTGGAGTAATGAAGGATTAAGAGCAGTGGCTTTCAATTAGTTTCGGTTTCCTTCTTCGTTTTGCTTCCTTTTGATTTCTTTAGTGTTGCTTATGGTTAAATCGTAGACCCTGTTTGACAAACATTTTTTTTTTTTTTTGTGGGAAAAACAATGGTTTGAATAATGATTTTTAGGAGAATGTGTGGTTAAAAAATAGAAAAAAGTTGTGGGTTTACGTGCAAAATATTTTATTGTGTTAAATGTGTGGTTGAAAATAAGTATGTAAAAAAAAAGAGTTTGAAAATAATGGTTGTCAAACAGAGCCTTAGGTAGTTGTTATTAGAAGCAATCTTAATTTTTTTTTAAAAGTTTGTATGCTATTTCTTTCCCAGTTATTAGATATGATTAGTTTATGTTAGCATGTACATCAGCAAGATAACCTCGATTTATCATGAGTTTCCATAAAAACATTCGTTGAAGTCTGGAAAAGGATAGTAACTCAACAAACAAACTCAATTGATCTTGTGTACAACTTCAAAGAATCTTGTGATTCCAGATGCTCTATATCATATTCTAGCTTGAGACATTTTGCAAAACAACTCAAGGTTGCTAAATTTGTAAACATTCCGTGCTCAATGTAAGCAACGTGTTGCTTGCCTTTGTCCCGATAAACTTCAAGTTGTTCGGAGTTCACCATATTATATCCTTCACTTTATGTTGACTGTGAAGTTAACTTCAGAATCACAGCCTATATTCAAGAAGTTTGAATTTGGTCACTAACTTCTAAAGATGCATATACTTCTTTTGCTAGTCTTGCACTATGCATTGCACACGGGAGTTGTGAGCATTACCTAAACTCTGCGTTGCAGCTGCTACAGAAGTCAGGATTTAAGTAATAGATATACTTGGTCAAATTTCTCAAATGTTTTGAATACCACATCACGTGAATATGCTATGATAAATATGACCATTCTATATAGAACTTACCCTATGTTTTCAGTTTTTGGAGGTTCATTTATATGGGAGACTGGGAGTAGATAAATAAACCTATTTATGTGCAATAGTTCTCTACTGGGAACTAGAAACTCCTTATCCCCCAATGATGGAATTGTTAGGAGTATTAAGAATCCTCTTGCACTTGTCCCCTGCAGGCATCGAGGATTCTTTCAAGGTTACTTGTGATGGGCTCTGGAAAAATGGCAAGAGCTCTTTTTCAAGTGTATTCTCAGGCACTTGCGAGTAAGTTCTCTATTTAGAATTTTCATATTGTTTAATCTGTTGGTAGGAATTATATTA
>CAIGRT010088910.1:0-11402 GCA_903798405.1 Fraxinus platypoda
GAATAGTAAACACCTGAGCTGTGAATTATTCCTTTTTATTAATCACACATCAATAAAATAATATTACACATAAATTAATTTTTTTTTTCTTTTTTAATCACATATTTTTCAAAACAAAAAAAATACTATTCTTGGCATTATAAATTGAAATAATGAAGCCCAAGCAGGGGCAATAAGGTTTCTCACGCACCACAACTCATCGTGGCTCTCCCCATCCACGTAGATAACCTAATTATTAGATGACAAATCCTTGTTTGTGAAATTGCACCACTGGCCCTCCAACTTATCTTCATGTAGCAAGTGCTGTTCAAATTTTTTTGATACATGATCAACCTAATTTACTTCAAATTTTTGGGCATATGTTCAATTTAGAAAACAAAACCAGGCTTTATTTGGATATGTAAAAAATTAAAATATTTTAAACTCCTTGGGACATTAAATCGAGAAAGGAGTAACCAGAGACGGATCAAAGGTTAAAAATAATAAAATAAAATGAATTTTAAAAAGCACAGTAAAGAAGCTAATTGTGGTTAGGTCAATTGGTCCAGTTGAAGGATTAATTCACTAGGTTTCATGTTGATTTTTTTAACTTCTTAGGTCATAAATTAAATACGATTTCCAAATTTACCATTCGACCTTTTGGTCGATTTTTCAATAAAATGAACTTTACTGTGGATTTTGTCAATTAATACTACCAAGCATAATGAAGAAGTTAGGAGCTGATTTCGTTTAGGGCAAATTAAATTATGAAAAAAAATTCAAATCGATATGTTTGATGTAATTTTTTGAGAATATATTTTGTGAAAAAGTGATATTTTTTTAGAATGCGGTTAAAGAAAAATCAGGAGTCCATGTGGAAAATTATTTTATTGATAAAATGTGTGGTTGAAAATGTGTTTAAGAAAAAATAACTATCAAATCTAGAGCAAATTCACTACAACTTATAGATTTGGTCGGTTTATGTTGTTAGATAGTATGCAACTATAATAGAATGATCAATTTATGTTTGTTATAGAGTTGGAAACTAAGTTGCTACTTAATCAATAAGTTGAGGGACTAATACTGTAATTTTCTCTTTGCATGTACACAACTCACAGTTGTGAGAGTGGTCTTTAAATTTGGCGGTCGAAACTATATATTTTATTAGGGTGATGCTACATGTACACCTATGCATTACACAATCCTTTACACCCCTCACATGGAGGGGGCTCACGATTATTTTATTATGTGTGGACCCCCTTCCATGTGAGGGGGTGTAAAGAATTGTGTAAAGTATTATGTACGCATAGCTTTATTCATTTTATTATTGGCTGAGAGAGAAGAATCGCGAGTGTCAACGAGTCAAGTCGAACCGAGACACGAGCCGAAACTCGAAGCTCAGGCTCGGCTCGAGTAAATATGGTTCAGACTTTTTTTTTTGCTCGATCAAAAAATTTAGGCTCGTCTCTAACTTTCGACTTGTGCCTTTACGAGCCGAGCCTGTCCGACTTGATTTTTTTTTTGTTTTTTTCATTCACAGTTGTCTGCGTAACGCAGGCAGCTACGCTGGCAGCTGTTACGCAGGCAGCTACACTGGCAGCTGTGACAGCTGCCTGCATGTAATTATTTGTTTATTTATTTTAACCTCTTTTTTTTTTATTTTATAACTTGGCTCCATTGGTAGTGGGAGAGAGAAAAAAAGATAAAAAATGCTGGGAGAAAGGTTAGTTCGTTGCTCTAAAAGGTCATTATTTTTCTTTGTTTAGCTGCTATTGACAACCCATTTAACAAAGATTCACAATTAATATTCGCATATGATATCGACTTCATCAAGAAGAAAATGGAAAAACAGTGATTTTTAGTATGCATAGATCCATTTCTTGGATGTGTAAAAATAGGGAGAAAGGGCTTTGAAGAAATCTTTTTGCAATTATATATTGATTTTGTGATTTTCAAGAATAGATTTTAAAGGGGTCGTCAACAAATTTTGTAATTGTTACAATGGAAAATAGTGGAACCCAATCATCGGAAAGTCAGCCGCCGCCGCCAGCTGAGGAGCTACTGAAGAAGATCCAAGAACTAGAAATAGGCCACGCCCACTTGAAAAAAGAGATGACTAAGCTCATAACTTCATCAACACCAACTGCTCCAGGTGTTGTCGATCATCGTCCAAGGCAGAGGTCCCATTCTGTTTCGCCGCAGCGAGCTCCAAGGAGGAGGGGCGCTGGAGGAGATGGAAGTGGCGCGGCTGTGTGGAAGAGGGGTTTGGCCCCATTCCAGCAATCATCGCCGTTGCAGAGGGAGAGTAATAGCAGGGAGATGGATCATGGGAGTGACGGTGTTGGTCAGGCGGAGGTTAAGTTTACCGATGGGCAGTACTTGAATATATTGCAGTCAATGCGGCAATCAGTGCATATATTTGATCTCAATTATCGGATTATTTACTGGTGAGTCAATAGAACTGAACTTGGAAAGTTTCATTTGTGTCTTTGTTTGATTGATTGTGTTGGTTCTTAGACGTGTTTAAAATCAATTTTTTTAGCATTTCTCAACAGAGACATGCTGCCCAAACATCCTTAATGCCTGCTTTTTATAAGTTCAAAAGGATGCAAAAATGGATTATTTATAACAATTTGAATGTGTTTAATAATGTTCACATTACATAAACATTTATGAACAAACTTGAGAGCTTCTTGGAAATTAATTAGTACTTGGAAGTTATTGAGTAATGTTACCATTTCAATGTAAGATTCATATATATACAAATCTTTGCCAATATGATTCTATTTCACAGGAATAGAAGTGCGGAAAATCTTTATGGATATTCAGCTGCAGAGGCTTTAGGGCAGGATGTTACTGAGCTACTAATAGATACTCGAGATTTTTCTGTGGGTAGTGACATAGTGCATCGAGTGGCAATGGGGGAAGGTTGGACTGGGCAGTTTCCTGTTAAAACTAAGAGAGGGGATAGGTTTGTAGCTGATGTGACCAACTCCCCTTATTATCATGATGATGGCACTTTGGTGGGAATTATATGTGTATCAAGTGATCCCAGACCTTTTCAGGAAGCAAAAGCAGCAATGTCTCGGGTAAAAAGCTTGGAAACTGAATCTAGCTTTAGCAGACCAAGAAACATTGCTTCAGCCAAACTCGGCCCTGATCCTCAGCATCCTCTACAAGTAGCATTAGGCTCGAAAATATCAAATTTCGTAAGTATTCTGGTTTTCTTGTTTATGCTATTATTATTTGTGTAGCTTATGCTGACTTCAAGAAAATCTTGAAATAGGCTTCTAAAATGAGC
Organism: Fraxinus platypoda; assembly: GCA_903798405.1. Classification (NCBI taxonomy): domain Eukaryota; kingdom Viridiplantae; phylum Streptophyta; class Magnoliopsida; order Lamiales; family Oleaceae; genus Fraxinus; species Fraxinus platypoda. The sequence continues at coordinate 3,281 of CAIGRT010088910.1, forward strand.
AACAAGGTTAAGTCAAAAATAAGGTCCGGAGAGAATAGCTCAGATTTTGATGGTGGAAGTGGAGACTGCCATCACTTTGATCATATTCACGGTTTCTCAGATGCAGCTCTCTCTGACCACAGGGAGGATGCTGCCTCAAGTGGAGCTAGTACACCCCGAGGAGATATACATCCTTCTCCTTTTGGAGTCTTCTCCAGTGCTAGCCATGAGGAACACTCTCCGGGTGTACCGTCCCGGGAATCTGGTGATGAAGGTGAAGGGAAACTTGGAATTTCTAAGATCATTACTTCGAAAGCAGGGGCTTGGATTGGTAAGAAAGGTTTGGCGTGGCCATGGAAAGGAAATGAACAAGATGATGGAACAGAAGCAAAGACTTCGCGTTTTGTATGGCCGTGGTTAAACAATGACCTAGAAAATGAATTGGGTCAGCAAAAGAGTCCCAGAGCCACTTTAAAATCGGAAAATCCACTTGCTGAAAATGATCAGTTGGCTAATAATGATGCTCCTGGGTCGTGGTCCTCATCAATCAATGTTAATAGCACTAGTAGTGCTAGTAGTTATGGAAGTACAAGCAGTAGTGCTATTAATAAAGTTGATCTGGATATCGACTGCTTTGATTATGAAATCTTGTGGGAGGACTTGACAATTGGAGAACAGATTGGACAAGGTAAGTGCATTCCACGTTTGACAGTGATTAATTTTAAACTTTAGTTTTTTCAGTTGTTGGACACTTCCTCTGTTGATGCTCATGGATGCCATGATGTTGGGTGAGGCGTATTATATGGAAAGTTACTTACATATATTCCAGCTATATGTAGTCTGTAATGCTTTGCCTATTTATACATCATGTGAGGTATTATGTGATATCAGAGTTGCACTGGATGCTGCTGCTAATTCGTGTAATAGAGTTTGTGAAGGAACTTGACATGGACATAATTATTTTCTTGAGTTTTTGATCTATTATTTTGGCCTTTCATTTCCCTTGGCCTTGAATTTCCATATACCTCTTTCACCTTTCTTTAACATGTCTTTGCAGGTTCTTGTGGAACAGTATATCATGCTCTGTGGTATGGATCAGTACGTTCTTTGGCTCCTCTTTTTGGTAATTTTGTATCCAAAAGCATGCATGAAAGCAATCCATGCACAAAATATTGTGTATGATATGGGATTTCTATCTTACTAATAATATCCATCCTAATAATTAGTAAATAGGTGTCTTTGCAACCCAAACAGAGCCAAATGTGATCTATTATTCTTGTGGCACATGTTTATAAATCTAAAACTAGAAAGTTGTTCCAGCCAAGGAATGTACTTATGCATGTACATTGTATATAATGCATTGTGTGATTATTCATCTTGTTTACTTCTAAAGTTTTATTTTTTTAGATAAAATCAGAAAATATGTCTAGTCTTCTAATTGAATAAATGACCATCTTATGCAGGATGTTGCTGTCAAGGTATTTTCCAGACAAGAATATTCTGATGACTTGATATTTTCCTTCAGACAGGAGGTATTTAATCTCATTAGCATATTATTCATTTTTTCCTCTATGCTATTAGATTCGATCTTCTATTTGGATTGATAAGCTTTCAAGTCATGTTGCAAAAAGCTGCACACTATGGCTTGCTTAATATACTCATTTTCAATATAGTAGGTTCTAGTCATGTGATACATATTGTCCGACAATGAATTGGTGTCATGGCAGAAATTTTGTGTTTCGTTTAACTGCATACCATGTTTTTGGTAGATTTGACTGTATTAGACAATATTAAGCCTATGTTTGGCTCATGTTTATAAACTGATTATAAACACTCAAGTCACATTTTATCTATACATTTCGAGTTCCCGCAAAGTAATATCCGCTCATCCCCCACTTAGACACGCCGAATGTATATTTTCCTTTGGTCTGTTATGCATTTCATTGTTATTAATACCAGATAAGAAAATCACGTGGGTAGGCATGTCCTGAAGAGTTCTTTGGTTTTGAAGGTGTCACTTATGAAAAGACTTCGACATCCAAATATTCTGCTCTTCATGGGTGCAGTTACTTCTCCTCAACGTCTTTGCATTGTAACAGAATTCCTTCCACGGTATATTCTCTACTTGTGCTATTCTTCCCTTTTTCTCGTTCATTTTTGTCCCTTAATGCAATCTCACGTGTTCTTTATGTCAACCTTGTATGTCAAGATTCAGTGTTCATCCATTAACAATTTAGCAGCGTGTCCTAATAATCTGTTTCCACCTTTTGCTCGAAACAGTGGAAGTCTGTTCCGGTTATTACAAAGAAATACATCAAAAATAGATTGGAGACGGCGTATTAACATGGCTTTGGATATAGTAAGTATCTTAAAACCATAGATGTATTTCTGGAATGAATTTCTTGCACTCTAACTATACCTTATTTTTGGTGTAGAGAGAGTGGACATGTTATATTCTCATGTTTCATTCATCTCTTTCTTTTGCCCTTAGTTGGTTCTTTCCAGAATTTTCTTGGGATATTAAGGAATTCTAAAAAAAGAGTTTTCATTGTTTTTATTAGGAATTGTTTATATTTTTACAGGCACGAGGTGTGAATTATCTTCATCATTTCAATCCACCTATTGTTCATCGTGATTTGAAGTCTTCAAATCTTCTTGTTGACAAGAACTGGGCTGTTAAGGTGAGCTTTCTCTTGATTCATGTGCTTTTTAAACTCTTATAAGTTCAAAGCTAACTTGTGGTTTCAACAGGTTGGAGACTTTGGTCTCTCACGTCTTAAACATGAAACGTATTTGACGACAAAGACGGGGAAAGGAACGGTATTTAACGGGCACTATAAACTCTTCTTTTGGTTATATTGCTATAAACTATTCTAAATGTCTCTCTTGCTTTATGAAAAGCTTCAAATTCATAGCTGATTGAGAACCTACTTATTTTTGGTCATGCAGCCACAGTGGATGGCTCCAGAAGTTCTTCGTAATGAACCCTCGGACGAGAAGTATGGCTAAGGGAATAGTGAGATTAAGCGCCTGTTTGGTTTAGATAAATCATATTTTTAAGTGGATTTTGATAAAAGTTGATGGAACGTTTGGTTGAAAAGTTGTGGAGCCCATGAAATGTGTAGTTAAAATTAAATGTTGACTTTAACTTAAATTTTAATCTACTTTTATAGCTGAACCAAACAGGGACTAAATCTGGTTTCAACTACGTTACAGATAAATAGAGATGATCTTTTGGTTCTAAGCTTTGCTTCTTCTTTGGAATGATCAGGTCTGACGTCTACAGCTATGGAGTGATACTTTGGGAAATTGCTACCCAAAAGATTCCTTGGGATAACCTCAACTCAATGCAGGTATAACTAGTACTTCTGAAAATTAATTTAGAAATCTTATCGAATTGGCACCGGAAGAAGTTGAACTAAGTGCAACAAATCTGCTTGTGAAGGAAGAGAAAGTAAAGTCTGGGCGGGGTATTTGCAGCTCTTTACAACTAGCAAGTATGTCTTTTGTGTCAATGACCAATTTTCTTTCTGAATTTTGCAGGTGATTGGAGCTGTGGGTTTCATGAACCAACGCCTCGAGATACCAAAGGATGTCGATCCACAATGGGCTTCTATAATCGAGAGCTGCTGGCATAGGTTTGTGTCTTATTCATGCTTGCTTATTGCTATCCAATGGATTTGTTTTTGCACAGAGTGGACTACTTTCAGTATTTGCCGTATCACCTTTTTAGGATTGAAGTCCTTCCTAAATGATTTATGTATGACCTATCAAATTTATTGGCTTTTTGTGATCTACGAAATCAAGAATTTGGATTAGTAGATTCAATGTAGTTCCATGACATAACTGAGTTTTCAACACTGGTATGTTTGGAGTTCAAATTCTTGGTGTCTATAGTTGGTTATGGTCATTTGCTTCAATTTCTCTTTGTAGGGGTTGAAGTTCTTGACATAAAGAATGTTCTTTTGTTTAGTATGGAATGCACCCCATGTCTAGGCCAGGGTTTGCCCCGTATCCTAAACTCATTAATTCGTAAAATATTTAGTAGAATTCGGGGGACATGACCACCTTGCATCCAGAAGTACAAATGAGCAAACGAAAAAGATTTTATTTATTTTTCATTGAAATTTAGTCGAGAGAGACTCTTACACACACCCAATGAAATCCTTCTTTGTTTTGCAAAGCCTTTATGGGAAGCATACCCCACATATCTAAGTTAACGTTATGGATGGTATTACACAATATCCACTTCATTTTGCAAATTATCTATTTTGTTGATCTCAGCGAACCACAGCGCCGTCCAACATTCCAAGAGCTAGTAGAAAGGCTTAAAGATATGCAGAGACAGTGTGCCATTCAATTCCATGCTGGTCGTGCCATTGTTGGTGATGGCAGCCAAAAAGAAGTGTAGCCGTAGAAACTGTATATATTTTTGACCTCGAGCTGTGCTTGTATTGTGTACAGAAGATAGACTAACATTTTCCCAAAGGTCTATTGAGTTGGTGGCAAGACAACGGTTTGCTCGCAGCTTGTTTTGAACTCTCAAGGCAATTGATGGATTGAAGAGTGTATCATATGTGAACGGACAATGTTTGTAATTAACAGACATCATGAAATTATTTTGGTGGTGCATCAAATTCATGAATTCTCATGTATACTGCCACACTATTTATTGTCCATTCTGTTGTGCTGAGTGCATACATGTTATTGATATAATTTGTGGTCTGTGGATTTGTTATAGTTGAATGGATAGTAGTAAAGGATAGTGACATGGTTTTCCCCTGGTTCACGAGGTTTCCACGAGTTATGCAGCTGTTAAATAACTTCAATGAGAAGAAAAATGGTGTTACGAGACCTTTCTGACACAAATCTAGACACTCTAAGATCCTTTATCAAGCATGCTCCCATTTCGAGTCAAGATAGAGATAAAATAGACACATTTCAATGCACTAAATGGAACGTGGAAACGTTCTTAGTGATTGAAAGAACAAAGAAAGAAGATTTTATCTTGCCAATTTCAACTTCGAAATTAATAAAATAGATAAGATCTTAACCTCATTCTTTAACTTCATTTTGTTTGAAACTTATTTGTACGGATTTATGGTTTGTGATAAGTGCATTATTGAACTATGTTTAAATAATAAAAAAACATTATTTTCCTTAATGTTTAATCTTACGTACATATGTAACATCTTGCTGAAGCAGATCCAAAATTTACTAGTGGCAACATAAATCCCTTTAAATAATAAAAAAAATATTTCAAGAATTATAAGGACATAAATTTTTTTTTTCTAAAGATTTTGTATACTTACTATTTCACAAGGGAAAAATAGAAAATATACAGTATTCAAAAACTATCTACCACGCATAGCTTACCCTTTTAGAATCAAAACAAAATCAGTCTTATGGGAGAGATGTCGAAAAACAATTGTACAACGATACAAATCATTTAAGAATAAAAAAATTTGTAGTTACAGCTACAAATGTTTTTCACTTTTGGATTGAACTTGTCAAATATTGGGGGGAGTTGCATGGAAGAAGATCGTTACAAGCAAAGAGAGTTTCACTCCACTTCAACGAAATAAACTTGTAAACGATATGACATTTCTGCCTGAAATTTGAAATCTCGAGAGGCATGGATTTATTTTTTTCCCCTCAGTAAAGCAGGGATCTAATGGCTGCAACAGCATCACCTTTGTGCTCGCGCAATGTTCTTTCAGCCACCTTCTTGTCAAGCTGTTTACAAGATAATAGAAAGTATTTCAAAAAGATGAAATATTCATGGAAAGAAGTTGAGAATTAATGATACATGGGAAAACTAACCTCAAGTTCATTTGCAATGACATCCACATCAGCTGCATTAATCTTAACAGCGGCTAATTCTTTCTCCCTGTGATAAAATTAATCAAATAGTAAAAATAATGAAAATGCAATGTATGCACAAGTACCAAACATGTTCACACATTGTTTGAAACAAGAAGAGGAGGATCCACGTCACTGACCACATAGTAACTAGTAAGTATGGAATAGGGTTTCGTTAAGTTGGGCTGAGAATGTTAGCAAACGAAAACATCACAGTTCAAATATTTGCAGGGTAACTTTATATTATCAAAAAGTACTCTTATCACATAGTTTTGGAACTAACGTTCCTCCTCTGTAAATAAGACATGTTCCTAAATCCACAAGGTACCATGCCAATTCTAGATCACAGAAAGTTATGTCAAGTTTGTCGAGCCATTAAAATTCGTCATGCATGTTTGTGAGAAGCAAGTTTTTACCACAGCAGCAACAACTAGATAAATAATATAATTAGCTGAAAGCCACATGAAGACATATAAATGATTCATTTTAGTTGTATCCTTTTCGATTATGAGCCACAGATAGTTTAGACGTAATAAACATTTCAACATGCAAAGACATGGAAGAAAATGCTAGAGCTCAAGAATTTAACCACGAGGTTCTCTCTTAGAATTACATCTAATATGCACGCACTCATCATCTCCTAAAAATGTATCAAGGAAAGTCAGCTCTACTCCAACTCGTCACTCAATTAAACCATTAATTCATGTCAAGTTCTATGGTCAACTCCTTTAACTGATTGTAATACCGTTTACGTATTCTATACCTGTGATTCTGGTAGTTTGTCAGCTTATTATTTTTTATACTGTAGATTATTCTTCTACGACTTGTGTATATACAATGAACATGTTATGCTTTCATTTTGTACAGTATTCTTCTAGAACTTGTATAGTTACATTTATGTGTAATAAAGAAGCCGTTTATTCATCCTTCTTATCTTTGGTATCAGAAGCTTTCCACTACGGGCAACCTCGATCTAAATTTGTCAAGACAACTGAAGCATATCCTTGGGAAATATCAGATCAGTCATCAGCATTCCAACATCAACTCCTATCCTTCAGCACTCCTAAAAGCATCTACACTAATGTAGAAGCTCGACTTCCCTAGGAAATTTACGCCAATTAACTATCCATTACGGCATGCACAGTTTCACTCTGTTCTCATTGGCTATGACCTATTGGGTTATCTTGATAGTCAACTCCTTGCCCACACCTGACCCTCACTGGAACGGTGGATCTACTAAACTTTTCCTATTATCCATTTGAATTAGATAAAATTTGGCATGGATCAACGGAGCTTGACTGCATTCTACTAGGGATTGATAGAACATTGAGTTGGACTAGAGCTGATTTTCCAAACATTAAAAATGGGTTCCCTTTCCCCTTTTATCTTGACTAATACAAAAACATTTGTTCATACTGCTCTGGCATATAGGTTACAATATAACATGCAATTCAGTTCCAATCCTTAGGCAAGAATAAGAGCCACTTCTTTCGCCCAAGGGATTTCGGAATCAAGACGCCTAAACCTTAAACCGTAATATTCATTTCTATGATCATCATTTGAACTAGTAGAAAGAGTGTAAATTTCCACCACAACCACACTAATATATAATGTCCAAAAGCCCCCAAACACAAAATTGAATCACTTCTACTATTTGAAAAGGTAAACAAAATGCATTTACCTACTACCCACGCATGGCATCAATCAATGACTCAACACTGCAATAAATAAAATAATAATCACAAACCTCATTCTGGCAGCTTGAATGTCAGCTTCTTTTGAAGCAGCAATTGAAGCCATAGCCTACACCAGGAAAAAAAAAAAAAAAATCAAAATCACCAATTTACCCAAATTATATGCATACATATAAAAATATATCATAAAAATTGACCTCTTGCACTCGGGTCGAATCGAGCTGGCGATCCTCGACCCGGTCAGTAAGCTTGTCAAGGGCTTTGCTCTGCTGCTGCAGGTCCTTGGAGTCCTCCACTCTTTCAATTCCTTCATCCCCTCCCTCCATCGACTTGCTTTTTTTTCACTGTTTTTTTTTTTCCGCTTTCAATTTCAAGAAGTGATATTCTTTTTTTTCAGGTATTTCAGTTTTCTGGAATCTCGTAAAGAGGGATTAGATGATAATCGAGCCCTAAAATGTTCTGTTGTGGGCTTTGTATTTGGCTACACGGTTGTTCCGAGTTGGGCTTATACTATTCCCTTTGGAAGTAGAGGAAATTACAAAAAATAGGTATTTAAAGATCAATTTTTAAAAATCAGGTTTGGACTT
>CAIGRT010088948.1:0-13952 GCA_903798405.1 Fraxinus platypoda
CAAGAAAGTAATCAGCTATTTAAGTAGAAAAGATACTTAAAATTCTGCTAACCTTGAGTGTTAAAAGTGCACATTTGGCTAAGTGTAAAAAGAAAGTGAACTTACTTCTTTAAAAAGTAAGTAATTACACGAACATTTTGTACTAAAATTCTTAAAAGAACAATTTTTAAAGAAAAGCTAAACATGTGTGAAAAAAAGTTACTTTACCTCTTTTAAAATGGAACCAAATATTAGTAAATACATTCCAAAGAAGAATTGTAGTTGTCATTTACACTTTTTTGTATCTCGATAACAAATTATAATCATTTACGAGCTTATAATGAGAGAGATGCACCGAACTCTTAAATCACAAGTAGTGCCTTAGCATCCACTACTTTTTTGTTCCTAAGATGCCAATTAATTCTTCACCCACTTTGTATTAATTGTTTCCCTCTTGTTTATATATTTAAATAGTAAAACGTTACCAACCCAAAATCCTAACGGACAACCACCAAACCAAGCTAATCATCTTTGACCTTTCTCAGGCTTTCACCTAAAAAAATAAAAAATTACAAAATCACCCTAAAAGATAAAAAGGAAATAAAGTTGTCATTAATTTGAGTGTCATTTTTAATGACAAAGCTGATTCGTTGATGGTATCGTTAATGTTAGGATGTGACTCAAATTCTATATGATTTGAAAGTTTGATTCATGGAGGAAACCTAGATAATATTGGTTTGAAAGTTCGATTTGATAAGGGATTAAATTTTATCTTGGATTGAAAGTTTGATTGATAATTTTTCTTGGAATGGATGAAAAAAGTGTTTTCGAAGCATTTGGACGGAGATGGAGCCAGCATGGTTGCAAGAGGTCACGGATTGGGCGTCGCGGTGCTAGCCCCAGGACGCTGCAACGCCCATCAAGAGGCAAGGTCGGCACCTCGGCGCTGGGTGAGTGGCGCTGTGGCAGCGTAACTAGACGGGAGAGAAGGACTCTTTGTTGATTTCTACCGCGTTTTTTATACTTTACTTTAGCCACAATTCTAAAATTTGGTTCTTATATATACTTCACGTGGTGTAGGCCCTTAAAAAATATCATTGTTGTATACATTAAAAACTTAAGAGAATTGTTTAGATTTAGATTGAGAGTATCAAATCTTGTAAAACAATTTTAGCTTCTTGGTATATTAAATTTTACTCTTCTTCCACAAAATCTTGATTGTTGTGTGATCCATTATTTTTCATATTGCTCATATTATTCTAGTATTTAATTATTTAGCCCGATTATCAACAAATTGGTATCAGAGTTGAAGGTATTTTGGCGAGTTCTTGGGAGGTCGACATTGGATATTAAAGCGAGGTTGAAACAATGTCAATTGTTTCGGGGATGGCAAGTATGAAATTCGAGATTCCTTTTTTGAATCGCAACATTAAATTCTCTTTGTGGCAGAGCTCAATTAAATCTTAATGATACTTTGTAGGGGATAGATGAAATTTATGTATAGTTAAGCCCTGTTTGACAACTATTATTTTAAGAGTAATTCTTTTTAGCACAATTTGTGTTAAAATCAGTTTAGGTGGCACTAATGTTCTTAAATGAGAGGTACAATTAAATAACTCACTTAATTGCACATTTCATTGAAATTATCACATCACGTCATCTAGACTGATGTTTTAGTACCACTAGTGCTAGATAATATTATTTTTATTTCAAAATCTTTTTTTCTATATACTCATTTCTAATCACGCATTCACACTATTTTGCACGTAAACTTAATTTTTTCCATATTTTTTAACCATACATTCTCCTAAAAATCATTATTCAAATTTTCATTTTCCACAAATAATTGTTGTAAACAAAGGTTAGAGGGTTTATTAGGGTGGCCACTCCATGATAAGAAATCTCAGGCAGGAGTTGATGTTTCCAATGATGCTATTACACCACGACTTTGACTAAATGCAAACAATGGGAGGTGGAGACCTAAGTTGTTCGTGGAGAAATATATTCTCTGCCTTAATAATGGTGTATCCTTATAATTACACTCTTCCATTAAAGCATTTGGTCTTCACTCTTACCATCCATATATAGTTGTTGCAACACAACAACATTTTTGCAGACCACAATCTAATCATCATCTTTAATGTATGGTGGGCCAATCTAAATTAAAGGAGATCAAAAAACTAGAACAAAAGATTTTGAATTAAAATTGATTAATGTTTATTTTTTATACTTTCATGGCTTCATATTTGTTTTGAAGAATAATTTTGATAGGGTTAGGATACTTTGTTTTAGATTTTTCTTCTGTTTTTGTGTGGGGTTTGCTTGGGAATTATGTTTCTAGTGCTGACATGACCGTCGTACCAGAAGTTACTAGCTCGTCGCATATCTAGGATTAAGGAAGCCCCATCGACAAAATTCTTAATTGATCCACCTAAAAAAGCACACTTTTTAGTGATTTTTTTCGCACTTTCCCTACAATTTCACTAAATTGACTTACCATTTGATCTTAGCTCCCCTCGAGTAGTTACTATTAGTCCATCTTCATATGTAGTACTTTTCCAATAATTTCCCTTGGAACAAAGTACTACATATTTTTAACCCCCTCAAAAGAGATAATTGAAATGTTTCATCTTCTTCACGATAGAAAGAATCTCTCGCTCCATCAAGGCCCAACTCTTCAATTGCGTAAGGGGTCATCACGTTACCCGAGCACAATTACCTTGAGCATCGATCATGGATTTTCTAGACCATTGCAATTAACTTTGGTTCTTTCGTGTACGTCCCAAGATTCATCTACATCTATATGGTTAGTTAAGCTAGGAACACCCGACTCTAATACCACTTTTTAACAATTGTGGTTTCATCCTAAATGGTTAGCCTGTTAAAAGGAATAGTTCAATCTCCGTATAAACTTAAAAACTTATTTTTGGTCATATATTATCATTTTTATCTAATATTGTGTACTAGGTATATTCTTAAGCGCGGCATTAATATAAGTTAGGTGTCTGTCAAACTAGTTCTCAAACAGTCGAGTTAGTAATATTATAGGATAGTAGGGGAAACTTTTTGTCTCAAAATTAAAAGAAATAGTATCCATAAACTTTCTTGCACTGTTACTTCTTAGCATGAAAAGGGGGCAAAAGACAACAACATTTCTTGTTAGAAAGTGCATACACATGTACACAAATTAATTTTTATATTGACATCCCATCTCTTCAGCTCCCTCCTTAAAACTTCTATTTGTTCTAACCTTTTTATCAAATGATGATATGTTTAATTTAGTTTAGGAAAAAAATAAATTAAATTTTCCAGCATTAATATTTTAGTTTAATAGATTCTTTTTTTTATTATTTTTTTACATATTTTAGCAAAAAATATGAATTTTCCGTTCAATTTAAGAGTTTGTTCTGTGCATGTATCCACATTAAAATGCATTTTAAGTAAAATGCATAGAAAATTAGTTTTTTTCTCGAAAGAATCATAGAATTGGATTACCAAAGATAATGTAATTGAACTTTTCGTGTCCTTACTCATTTTCCTTAGTAGTTACTATTTTGTTGAAGAATTATTTTATTTGTTTCACTTAAGAAATGCGAAAAATGACAAACTACTATTTTTTGCTGGTGTATAAATTATTTGATAAATTCAACATTTAGTTTTAAAAAAGCTAATTATCATCAATTCAAACTTTAGTCACTTGCCAATTTTTTTTTTTTTTTTTTTTAATAGTAAGACTACAACGTACGATAACTAAAAAAATTATTTATGGAAAGTAAAAGCAATATAGTCACAACGTACGTTGAGTATAGTGTTCAACACAATAAAAAATACGATAACTAAAAAAATTATTTATTATCCATAAATTTGGAGTGGACCTTCTCGTTACTTGGTGACACTCCCATAAAATCATATATATTTACACAAGACTAGAGTTCTTGTTTTCACATAAAAATATAAACATAAATATTTGTATGTGGAATATAAAGAAAAAAATTTGTTAAACTCTCTTAGTCTTCCCTCTATGCTTAGTTTTATCCATAAAAATATAGGATTATATATTCGCACTTAAAAAAATAAAATACTTGAAAAGGTCCACAAAATTTTTTATTGCTGTCGGAAAAGAAAGTCACCCCACCCCCAATACTTTATTAAAACTGCATCTAAATGGTGGTCCAATAATCAAAATGACCAAGTTTGGGGCAACTTCTTTTGGGGCAATGGTGAGTGGCGACTTTTCCACTAAAATATTTATATAGACTTTAAGAGCTAAGTGACATTCTACTCACAAAACCCTTCCTTACAAACTATGCAGAAATCAAGAGATAAAACCAAGAAAATGATTGATTTCACGTTAACGCATCATATCATGTAATTCATTATGTACATTTTTTTATGTACAAGTAGCAAAATTCAACTTTTTTATTTTATTTTTTGATGATCTTTTGTATCTTTTTCTGTGTGTGTTTTACATCAAATTTGGCTCTGAATTTTGATAGAAACTCTCTCTCTTCTCTCTCTCTCTCCACTTTCTCTGCAATTTTGGCTCTGAAATCAGGAAGAGAGGTTTCCAAGAAAACTTGACATTTATTGCACCAAATTTATAGAGGGCTGCAAAGCAATGCATATTGACTCTTCCTCCACAATTGACTTTGCTGCTGCAAACTTCAAGGCAAAAAGTTATACTTTATAAACATTCTCAGGAATTGTTTTTTTTCTAGTTTTCATCTCCACATTTATACCTCAATAATTATCTTCTATTGGCTATTTGTTTCATATAAGAAGTTGAAGTGCTATTTCTGTTATTGGGATGCCATGCCATGATAGAATTCGGTGCTAAGGAAAAGACTTCTGAGAGAAAAGGATCACTTGACTCTGGATCGAGAGAATAGTTGGCTTTTTTCGCATAAATTAGCAAGTAGTTCCTTCCAATATTGACTGGGCTTAAACCATTTCGCACCTCTTCTTTGCGGGCCATCTTCGTCTTTCTCAAGAAACATATGGGGATAGGAAGAGTGTTGGTTTGCTTGTTTCTTCTTCTGATTCTGCTTTTATATGTGGAAGCTCCATATTATGGAGGTGGGAATAGCCAATTCAGCAGATTCAAGGGGAGTTCTTGTTCTGGTTCAGGTGGAAAAACCCATAAAAATGGCTTCAAAGGCAATGCAAAAAATGATTGTGCTGAGATTTTTGGTGCAGAAAAGAGAAGAGTCCACACAGGTCCAAATCCTTTACACAACAGATAAGTAGCAAGACAAAAGCAAAAGCAAGCTGGACTCTCTCTCTCTCTCTCAAGCCATGAAACTTTTCTTTTAAAATATATCATATTTTTGGTTGTGACATGTTTCGTAAACTAAAAAGGACTTTCGTTCATAAGAGTGATTGGTCTCGTGGAACATGTCACGAGAGAGATTGGTGCACCGAATTAACGTGATCCATTAAAGGATCTTGTTGTTTCAAATCTTTCATTAAATCTAACAAGGCGAAAATGATTTATGTAGCTCAACCCATCTTCTGTTTATTGTTTCTTCTCCACATTACTGAAAAATTTCTTTGAAAAAATGAAGAACAATTTTTTTGGTTACCTCTCTGTTACTGTTAATAAATACCATTAATGGGTGGTTGTTGGTGTGATGAATATATGTCTGATAGTTTTTCCAGTTGGTTGGTATTTGTAGTTCCTCTTTTATAGTATGGAGATGGAATGCCTTGGAAAAGAGTTTTTTCATTTATACTTTCTTTTATTCATTTACTTTTGCAATTTTTGTACAAGAAAAGTAAAAGATAGCACATTTCTCAGAGAAGATTAGAGATGGCAAAAAAAACCGTCCCACCCCGCCTCGACAGTACCCCGCCCTGAATGGGGCGAAAAAACCGGTGACCCATTTAAAAAAAATATATATATATATATATATCCATAATCCATAATCCATTCCACCACGTACGAAAACAACATATAAGAATTTTGATTTTTACACTAGACGAGGGTTTTAAGGTGGAACTCCAAAATTAACTTAATATCATAACAAAATTCAAAAGTTCAAATCACTTTCTAATTCACTCACTGCTAATAATTATCAATTACCTTGCGAATAATTAAGTTCAATTACATACTTAAACAACCACCTAACGATGTTTATGGCTCCACTAATCAAGAATCTAAATCTTTTCTAGGATTTGCCGTTGCCTGTAATTTTGCTAAAATTTAATATTGAACTATCTCGTATAAAGTTTAAATGGATAAAAAAATAAAATGTTTATTTATTTAAATTTTGTGTCCTGCCAATTTCAATTTTCATCAAAGGTATCAAATTTTTAGAAAAGACAACTTTTAGACTTGAACTCTTATATTTGTTGACTTTAATATCATGTTCAACCATCTCGTATAAAAATTACACGAGAGTTGTTAAGAAATTTGCGTTCATTTTTCTTGTATGTGTACGAATTTTGGTGAAAAGTTATTTTGAAGTGACATGTTATTCAAGTTTAATGAAATAAAAAAGGATGAACAATCTTTATTTTCCCTTCTATTGAATGAAAGCAAAAAGATTGTAAACAGAATAAATATATTATTATTATTATTTTTTAGCCACATATGCATTAATAAAATAATCCAACCATCTTCAAGAAAAAAATTAAATAAAATCAGCTCAAGCAACTGAATTAAAATGTAAGCACCTTTAGTGCTACATTGCATTTCATCTACAAGTCATTAATTATAATAATAATTACTTCAAATAGAGATTGTTCCCAACTAGTTCATGCTGACATCACAGTGCCGTCATGGTTGCCCCAAAAACAAAAGCCAAACATGATTAACAAGTCTAAAATTTATAACTTTCTCCAAGTCAAAAGACATTATTCTCTCACTTACTATGATGATTTTAGTTTTAATATTCAACAAATTATCAAGGTCAATACCAAACATGAATAATACTATGTGTACACCTCATGGTCTACACACGAGAATCATGCTATGTGTACATAATCATGTACACACGGCCTTACACCCCCCTCACATGGAGGGGGGCCCACACATAATAAAATATTTGTGGGCCCCCCTCCATGTGAGGGGGGTGTAAGGCCGTGTGTACATGATTATGTACACATAGCATGATCCTACCAAACATAGAGCTAAATCCTTTCTAGCATTGCTCCGTGTTTGGCTAAACCTACTTTTAAGTAATTTTTCTCTAAAAATACCTAAAAATGTTCCTTTCTAAAAAAAAAAAAAACTTATTTGGTGAATTACTTATTTTCAACGGACTAATAATAAAATTTATACAATATTGTAATTTACTTATTTTCTTATAAAGTGGACTTTTAAGCTTAGCCAAACAGTGTAATTTTCCCACTAATCATCCACATGTTACAGTCAAGAACTGATAAAACTAGTAACCTACTTTGTACATTAGATACGTGCTTCAATTTAGATCTCAAATATTTTTAAAGAGATATTATTTAAAAATGAAATATAATTATCAACTACCAAGACCCCATGTTTAGTAGACAATGGTGGGACAACACAACACTAAAATTACCGAATTATTACATTTCCAAATTAACTGTCTGTATCTTGTAAAATATATACAAAATCACAAAACATAACTTAAAGAACCGTGCCACTTGTACAACCAAGGTTGATAACCTCGGTTGAGAACCACTCACACATGGGGTGGGTGGGTAATTTTTTATTTTTTTTAAACACGGTGGGACCCACCACTGTGAGATGTTGTCAACCGAGGTTGTACAAGTGGTGTTTCCCTAACTTAAATATACAGAAAATTCATTAATTTCAAAAACAATTAATAGAAAAAAAACACTTCTATGTAAAGACAGACATCCCTTAATGGCTTAATATCTGGCTGTGTCCTGAGCATTCAACATAATTTAACGCATTTTTCGCAGTTTTCAGAAGAAAATTCCGAGGTCCGACAATTTTCTCAGTGCAGTTAAAGAAGGCAATAAATGGCCAGAATGGAGTGCAGAGTGCAGAAGAGCCATAAAATCACCATTCTTCCAACCACCACCCAGTTCTTAACTATGCCATTGCACATAACAAAAGCAACTATGCTGTAGAGAAGGACAAATCATAATAAGAACAACTATTCATTTGAAGCAGCAGTGGAAAAATCTTAAACTTCAATAATACTAGTTGAAAGCACAAGAAAATTACAGATCAGGTTAAACTTGCAGTTGAGTTGTAAATATAGTATTGAAAAGTTATCTGCGAGCTAACGTCTCGAGGCTAGTGTCATGTGAAGCTTTCATTCAATGCCTTAGCCTCCATTTGGTGCAAATTTATAAATAGTCAAACTTCATTATCGACCACACTTTCTAATAGACCTACCAAGAGTATCCACTTATCCATCACTAATACTAGGGGTGGTCAAAATGACCATACCAAACCAAACCGAGGGGTTCATTTCGATTCTACCAAAAAAATAATAATAATAATAATGTTTTTGATTCTAGAACCAAGAACCAAACTCAATTTTTATTATTTTTTATATATATATTTTTTCTTTTTACAAATTAGTAAATCACACCAAAAAATTCCAACTTTAAAATTTACAAGTGTGAAATGGACAAAATGATCATTACATTTTACCTAACATGTAACAGACAAAGCGACTAGACCGTAGATCTAAATTCATTTATCTCCTTTTCAATTTTAGACACACACTTGCACTCCTACATCTAGGCTACCATTACATTTGCTGAATGCTTGATATTTTTTTTTTATTTAGATATATATTACTAACTTACAAATATGGTGATTTATTTTAATTTTCATTTATATTTGAAAATTTAAGTACTGGAACTAGAATCGAATGGTTTGGTTCCGATTTGGTTTCATATCTTACAAACTTATTTGTTCCATTATACCATTGGTTCATAATTCGGTTCGATTATCTTGAAGCCAGAACCAAATGAAACCATGTCTACCCCTACTAATTTCTACCTATTTATAAATTAAATCGTACATACATTCTTCCAAATTGAGGCTTAAAGTTTAAACCTCGAGTGCTTCGTAGCCTCGTGGCATTTAATGGATGCACTCATTTGTCGCCTTTTCTGGGCTTTATATTACTGGCCTCAATTATCTTGGCTATTCATTTTATAGAATCTCTCACCGCTTTTAATTTTCTTCAATATAAGTGGATGATGATGATGATGATGATGATGATGATGAACGAGAAAAAAACGACAGCGACAACAAGGAGGATGGCAAGGAAATCAGATGAAAGACTAGAGTAGTTGTTTTATGGCTAGTAATTTTGTTATCTGATTAGTAATTTGAGAACTTAGCCCTTGTTTGAGCCCCATTTTGGGCAAAAATGTGTTTTGGAATAATATTTTTTTGAATAATGTATGGTTAAAAAATAAGAAAAAATTTCGATTTACTAGTAAAATTATTTTATTGAAGAACATGTAGTTGAAAATTAATTTTGAAATAATGAGTTTTTTTGAAAAATGGGGCTCAAACAAGGGCTTATTACTTGCTACCTTATCGATCTATTTTATGTTCATTAGCAAGTCAAAATTTTAATTTTATTTTATTATGGATTTTAAGATGATTTATGATTTATTATTGAGCATTTTTTTGCATTTTTTTATATTATATATTTGAATTATTTAATTTTTTCGTCCTGAGGCATTCTAAAGCATCAACACAAAAGCCAAAAGTTTTAAGGGAACTTCAACTTGAACTACAAAAATGAGTCTGCACCCCCACAAGATTTTCTATCTTAAAGCGCAGGAGGATCAGCAATATTACAACTAACTAACTTCCAATATGACATAAAAAGGTAGACAAAAAAAACATTCGTGAACTTTTTGCCAGTAATCAGATCAAGCCATGGAAAACATTGAATTCTATTTGTTAATCTTCTTCATCTTATTCATGTAATCAATTATGGTCTCTCAAGTCTCGTAGTAAACAAAATCAGCCCCGTGCGAAGCCACGCAGCAAACGTGTACAACCTAACCCCTCCACCCCCAAAAAAATGAAAAAAAAAAAAACCATGAAAAGACTATTGCGCAGGAGATAAAACAAAAAGCTTCAATTCTGTTCAGTTCATCAGAAAATACCTCCAAACTTGTAAGCATTAGCGCAATTCAGGTTGTTTCATCAGAAAATACCTCAAAGCTTGGAGGCAGTAGCAATCGTTTTGCTCAAGGCAATTGCAACTTTAGAACCAGAAGGCCAGCCCAAATGTTTACTGATAATTCTCCTGCCAACATGAGCTTTCTGAGATCCACTTTGTCTTCACTCCTAGTCCATTTAGCATGTAGACAACATCCTCAGTAGCAACATTTCCAGAAGCACATTTGGCAAATGGGCAACCACCTAAGCCCCAATCAGAGGAATCGACCATCCCAATACCCATCTGTAACAATCACCACTAAATGAC
Source organism: Fraxinus platypoda (assembly GCA_903798405.1). Taxonomy (NCBI): domain Eukaryota; kingdom Viridiplantae; phylum Streptophyta; class Magnoliopsida; order Lamiales; family Oleaceae; genus Fraxinus; species Fraxinus platypoda. Next base: position 10,395 of record CAIGRT010088948.1, read on the forward strand.
TAGCATACACCTTTAATATAGCACATCCCATATTACTAATTTCAGACAATTCTTTAAAACATCAATAATTTTCAAGCATGCATGTATTGAAAGCTGCAAAGCAATGCTACAATGGGCTGGTAAATTGTTCAGTGTAGACTGTAACTGAGTTGGTAGCTTGAAAAGTTCACTTATGAGTAGTTAAGAAATTTTATTAGGCAATATTGAAATAAGTCGCTTATTTGGACACTAAAGTAAGAGTTACTTTCAATCATGATTGGAAACAGAAAATTATTTAAAAGTAGCTTTTGCGTTTTTTCTTTCAATAAATAAAGCTCAGCCAAACATTCTTGGTACATTGATGAGATGGAGGTGTACAGACATAATATCTTCCAGATTGATATGCCCTGCATATGTAATTTACATCTACATATCTACATATTATTTACTACTACCTCCACATCTGACTTTTTCAACTAGGTAAACAATATTTTCATAATATTTGAGAGCTCAAGGCAGCATCACTAACAATGCCATGTTCCTCTTAAAAGCTTCTTTACCTTCTTCCACTCTTCCACTTGTTAACTTTTTATACTTAACTGGTTGTTTTTTGAACAATTTGTTAACTCATCATCCATTTCCTTGACATGCCACTACTAATAAGATTTATCCAACTTAAACCATTTAAGATCCTGGCTGTTTAATTGGAATTTTCTGTATTACTCCGACTCTGTCTTTTACCATTCCACATCAGTATCAACATCTGCAACTCTTTCCCTAACTTTCTGCACCCTTCCCCCACCCACCTTCCATTATTTTCTGCAATTCCAGGTATTCATAGATCACAAACTCAACCGGATATCATACTTTTACTTCTACGCAAAAAACTTGATCCTCCATGTTTAATGACATCCCACCATGAAAGACCTATTTAAAATCTTTAACTAGTTGACGGTGGGGAAAAACCACCCAGCAAGACCAACAAAATTATATACTTAGCAATTAAATCTTACCATTGGAAATATCATTCTTAAAAAGAATCAAAATATGACAGTAGAAAAGGTTTATGCTTTTATACAAAAAGGCAGCTAAGAGAAAGAAAAGTTACTTTGAGTGATATTAGAATATTTGAAAGAGCTTGCCGATAAGTATCATGAAAATGAACAGAAAACTTCTCTACGGGACAACACGAAGAACACCTTCAAGGACTAGAATGACAGTACCTGGTAAAAGAGGTGAAGCATTAGAAAGTTGAAAGAAAATTGAAAAGTTTCCAAAGCAACAAAGACAGAGGTAAATCTACTTGGGAACAACATAAATCTAAGTGTCCGTTTGACAGATTCACAGCACCAACACTGGGACAAAAAACATTCTATGAGTTCATTATGCTCAAACACTAAATAAAATCATGTTTACTGAACACCAAAAGATTATAAATGTTGAAAGTGAAGCAGGTGTTCTGAGTCACACGTTCCAAGAGTGGAAGCGACAACACTGATAATTAGGCAAATCTTGGACAAATAGAAAATTTTAAAAAATAATCACAAAGGTCAAGGATATAATGCTAAAACCTTGTTATCAAATTCAAGAAACTACTCTAAAGAGATCAATTCAACTTAACAAGAGTAGCATCATCAAAAAGAATAAACAAGAAACCATTTCCAAATATTCAGTGTTAGAATCGTGACATCAAAGTTCAGCAATTTATCAACAAGCTAGAGGTCCTATATAAAAGGATAGATGGACAAAAGTGAAGAAAGAAATACATTAAAAAAACTCCAATTCTTGATATCAGAAAGACAAATTTTGCATCGCTCAGCGGCTTCGTTTTCTAGCCAGTAGCTTACAGAAGATATCAACAAAAGATCACATTAGAATTGGATTTTCAGATAAAGAGAAAACATGAATTAGATTGCAAAACTATATTGAAACGGCAAAGAGGGGACAACTGTACATACAAATGTACAACGCATCTACTCTCTCTCTTCATGAACACAAGTCTTCTAGCATAGTAACATAGCCACTGGTGCATATCTCACAAGTTATCCATTGCTTGATCACCAGCTACTTTGAGTGGTTCAAAAATTTCTTTAGCCATTATTACAACAACAAGATACAACAGCAGTAAGAGTATCAAACGTTGATAAATGAAGTCAATATAACAACTTATGAGTTTCAGGCGAGATGACGGATTCAAAACTACAAACTTGATATTCATACAGACTTATGAGTTTCAGGCGAGACAACGGATTCAAAACTACAAACTTGATATTCATACAGACTTATGAGTTTCAGGCGAGACAACGGATTCAAAACTACAAACTTGATATTCATACATGCATACTAACTTCTTATGGTTGAGAAACATTCATTGCCCCCTTTGCTCAAAATTTCAGGCTCCATTTTATCAAAGAAAAGAANAAACTACAAACTTGATATTCATACATGCATACTAACTTCTTATGGTTGAGAAACATTCATTGCCCCCTTTGCTCAAAATTTCAGGCTCCATTTTATCAAAGAAAAGAAATGGAACAAATTCTTATGACACCAGGGAACTCCGCCTCGAAAATTTATTTACAGCCTTTTGTATTAACATTGAATTAGCTCCACCAAAATGATAATTTCAACCAAAACATTCATCTTCAAGAATTCCTATATAATTTTCCTGCAGACATTATAGTTTAACACATTTAGGCCCCATTTGTCTCCCATTATTCCAAAACATTATTTGCTACAGTAAGATTCTCCGCCACACATTCACCTAATAAAATATTACACACACAAACCAATAAAGTTACTTTAAATTTCAACCACACATTCTCAAAAAAAAAAAAAAATACAATTTATTACTCCATTTCCTCTACAATAATGGAAGACAAACACACACTTAGGAGGGTTAAACCAGTTACATAACAATAAAATCTTTGCCTATTTTCTAACCTTAGGAGGCAAGTAAAAAATTTTAAAAAATCAATAAAAAATATTCAGTATAAACGTCGTATTGAACTTCCAATTATGATAAATGCAGAAAAGAAATAATGCAGAAATTGAATGCACAATAAGTTTAAATAGTTCCAAAGAAGGAGCTTTTAGCACAGCCACGCGCTCAAGAAATCGACGGTATTTTCGATTTCGTTATAGGAAGGACGGTGAATTAACAAAATGAACAATTTGTCAACCTTTGCTTCATCTTCACCGTAACGAAATACATCCTACAAATAGCAAATACTTTAATAAATTCCAAAACCCAGTTCAGGAATGATAAAATTTTAAATTACAACAAAAAAAACACCCCTCAAGAAATCAATTTGCATTACATAAAACGAACCGGACCAATTTCTAGGAGTTGAGAAGCCAGCCCAAAGGAATCAAGGAGACGAGAGATTTTGATAGACAGGAATCCCACATCGAAGAAAAGAAAAGAAGAAGGGTTGAAGAGGCCTATAAGAAAAGAGGCAGTAGCAATCTTTTACATACTTACCTGGACGGGGTCAATGGACGATCAATAAGGTCTATGGCCTAGGTTGGCGACCTCCATTGCACTTAGGAGGGGCGCCCGCCTAAGGTCGGCCCAAG
>CAIGRT010088949.1:0-11495 GCA_903798405.1 Fraxinus platypoda
GAGGTTTCACAAGGCTCTCGAAACCACCAAAATATAAATGATAATTTTACAATTGAAAGAACTCTATGAACAAATGATATAATCAAGTATTTAGAGAGTTAGGATAACACTTCAATAGATAGCAAATAATAAAGCTTAAGTGTTTATGTTGTAGACTTTGATGAATAATGGATAATGAAATAGTTTGTATCTTTGTATCAAAGTTTTTAACATATGATCTCTTTTAACAAATAATACAAGTTAAGTATGAAAAGAGATTTACACTTCAATATAAGTTTGACAAAGAAAACCTTTATCAAGAATTGAAAATAGATGAGATTGCGAAGTTTTCCTTACAAAATAGAATTCTTGATGAAATAGGTAAAACTAGTTTGATCAATCAAGAGATTATTTATAATAAATGAAATAGAATATAAAATCAAGTAAGCTCAATGATTTTCAATAAATATACTCTCTTAATTGCTCTTATAAGTGGTTAAAATTGAATGCAAAAGAGATGGTTATTTATAGATCAAGATGTTGAAAATCAGCAACTTTCGGTTGAGCATATGGGGCATTTTGGTCGACCGAAAGATGAATATAACCGTTGTATATTTTAAACCGTTGAAATTTTGGCTGAGCATTTCTGTCATTTTGGTCGAACAGAATCTCGGTTGATCGAAGTATGAGAATTTTGGAAATTAATTTTTATATCAAAATATTTATTTTTCCAAAAACTATTTCATATTGTGAATCAAAAACATTTTATGCAAGTGATGAATTATGAAAATAATTTGAGGTTTGTGTACTCGCTAAAGATTGATGAGTTGATACATTTACATATAAATTGAAATTTCAATAAAGAACTTCTAAACTCTAATCTTAAAAGTTCTTGTTCTCTTCGAGTCTCTTTTGATCGCTTGTTCTTCAATGGATGACGATTTGAGCCTTTGAATGTTTAAGAAAATTTATACATGAAAAACTCAAGAAACAAGACTTGTTAGAAGCATAAGTATCTTATTTGTTATAATCAAAACAAATGAAGCTATATTAAATCATAGGTCAACAATCTTTATATTTATTATTTGTAACTTGTTGTTTTGGAAAATGAGCATGTTGTAAAATGGTTTGCTTAATAGTTGCATAGTTGAGAGCTATGTCTTACTACAATAAAAATTGTCTTTCGCAATACTCAAAAGGCAACATTCGTGAATTGAATGTTATTAAAGGGGTCATCGTAACATTTTAATAATTGAATGTTGTCATTGCTTAATGTAATTGAGATATGGAAACATTTTTTTATTGCATGTTGCTATTGATACATTTTGCAACGTTCCTTGAATGTTACGAAAAGTTTTATTATTTGGGTATCCAAAATCCCAAACCACAAATCTCTTTCTATGACTTGGGCTTTCTAGATCTCTCATGTCCATCACGAGGGCTTCTACCTTCCGCTCTTCTCTGCCACTGTCAAGTAAGTACATCTAGGTCATAATTGTACTATCATCAATAAAAGTAACAAATCAATGTGATCCACCCAAAGTATTAGCTTTAGACTGACCCCAAACATCAAAATTTATAACCATAAAAGGGAGTGGACTTCAATTCAAACATAATGGAAAAAAGTTGGATGGCTCTTGGCCAGTTCACAAACATCACACCGAGAACTAGAAACATCAGATTTTGTTTATAAACTAGAAGATATTTTTTTTCAAATAACTAAAGGAAGTATGTCCCAGACGTCTCAGATTTCGTCTTCTCTCCCTTAGAGCAACCCACTATTGAAGCGATATAACCCATGTGAACTCGTTGCCGCCAAGTCCAAAGAGTATAGCTTTTCCCTTTTAATTCCATAACCATCAACTACCTTATGTCCTAAAAAAATAGAAAGTTTAGGCTAAAAAATTACGACAGAAGATAAAGCAGTAGTTATTTGAGAAATCGACAAAAAATTATAGTCTAAAATGGAACAAGTAGATACAAATTTTTGTAAAGATGTATTAACAGTTGAGATTTATTTAGAATCAAATGTCATATGATTTCAAGCTCTAGAATCAGTTATTCATGCACTATTAGAGAAATAGGTGTAGAAATACCTAAAACTTTACCACTATTATTTGCAGCTATGACCAATACCAAGGCTTTTTCAGCGACATCATCTTTTGGCTTTGTTTCTACAATTGCTTTAGTGGAGGTATTCTTGGAATTCTTCTTCCGTGGAGGATGATTGTGATCCCACCATCTTGATATCCTACGAGATTGAAACGACTTTTGATATGATGAGTCTGATTGCAATTGGTGCATTTGACGGTGGACTTTTCAGCAACAATCGTGGTCTTAGGATGGTTGGACATAGTTCGGTCTAGCCAATTTGTAGTAGACTGGTTTCGAGCCACCATGATGGAAGCTTCTAAATTTTTGGAGTATCCTAAAGTTGCCTGACGAAAGGTTTTTTTTGGAACCAAAGAGTAGCATTCTTTTAAATCTAGAACTTATTATTTGAGTAGAATCTCTCCACAAATTTGTTCAAAATCACCATCCAATCCGACAAGAAATATTTGCACCCTAAGTCGTTCAATGGACTTTCAATATGCTACAATGTCATCTAGATGTTTCATAACCACTTTATCACGATGGTTCAATTCACTGAACACTTAGATAAGCTCTTCGTAGTATTCAGATACAGATTTCACACTTTGTTTGGGGGTGAAGGATTTTTTATTTAAACTGAAAATTTGTAACTCATCACTTCCATCATAGAAAGCTTTTGACAGGACACTCCACAATTCATGGGCAGTGGGTAAACGTAGGTAACGCTTTATATTGTCCGAAGTCATGGACATCAACAACCACCTCTTCACTTTCTGATTTTTAGCATCCCATTTTTCATATCCATAGTATGTTTCTGTAGGGGACTTTCTCTTACCACGAATATAGGACAATTTCTCCCTTTCAGCAATATGCAACTCCATTGATTGGGGCCAAACGTCGTAATTTGGTTTAGTTAGAACGATGCCTGCATTGATAACACCTTCAAATTGAACTATAACAGGAACTCATTTTGTCCTGGATGAACTAACATTTTTTTTTCACTCATTTTGAAGTATGGGTTTCAAGGTCAGATGAAAGACAAAGTTTCAAGCAAAGTTCAAGGGGATCAAGGGGTCTTATTTCAAATAAGTGAGGGGCAAGGGGTTCTTTGTGCAATAAAGGTGAATGAAGTGTTTCTGCAATAAAAAGTTATTGATGGTTTTCTTCTACAAAGATGGCCAAATTGACTGCAATAAGAAAATAATAATGATGGATTATCTGCTTCTTCAACGGAGATGGGTAATTTGGATTCAATTTCGGAAAATAGGCCTTTGCGGTTAGAGAAAGGGTTTTGGCAAAATTCAGTTTTGTTTTTGGGTTGCAGTGAAAGGGATTCAAACAAATTCAGAATTTTTTTCGGTATAAGAGGCTCTAATAACATCTTGAAAATGCTATTTCGATGATTTTCATTGAATATGAACACTACATTTATAGAGTACAAATCTAGTTAAAATTAGAAACTGATTTTATACAAAGTCAGGAAACTAATTATCGTGAACTTAAGCGATTCCTACAGCTACAATCTCTAATTTTAAGTAAAAAAATCTCGACAGTCCTACCTTTACTTTTCTCTTTTCCACTTCTGTTGATTGTTGGTAGCCTAGATGATATTTTCATCTAACAACTTTTTTCGTTCTTTATTCAGATAGTGCAAGTAAGACTTCATTGCTGGTTGAGCATTAACGAATTTTACTATTTATCACTGATCTCTGCCAGCTTCTAGCCTAGAGCACATGAAAGTATTTTAATACAGGCTTTATTCGAGTTAATTGTTTCAACGGTCACTGAACTTTACGAAGTGTCACGTTTCACTAACTGAACTTTACATTGCATCCCATCACTCATTGAACTTACTAAAGTTGCACTCCATCCATCACCGGACTAATTCTGTCTACACCCATTGCCTACGTGGATGACGGTTTTCACACGTGGCCGTTAATTGACTCCAGCTCGCCATGTCATGAACAAATAAACACGTCTTTATAAAAGCGTGCTGGTGGAAAGTTGAAGATATTTTCACCCTATCCCTAAATCTCTCTAATTCCCAAAATGTATGAACCCTACCCCACAAACAAAATGGAATCGAATCTGAAGGCGCAAGAAGGGTGATTCTTTAAGCCGTTGAAATGGAGAGAATGAATCGAGGTAATTCAGAAATTTTCCCTTTATCCTCGGACAGGAGCCGTGTTGATGTTTATTGATTCATCCAATTGTTTGAACCTATGGTTTCTTTTATTAACCAACAAAACGAAGAAATTTTTGCTTTTAATTGAATTCAACTGACTGGGCATTATAATGATCCTTGGGCATCATTTTATATCCAATTGTAATGAATTCAAATTGCTTCTAGATGGGCTATATTTGAGATTCCGCATCTGTTGTGCCCCAAGTAAAATTTTTGAAATTTTTGTATAAGGCAGGAAGCATTTGTAAAGGCTATTGTTTCGCATATATTTTGAATTGAATTCCAAGTACCAGTATGAAACTTCTGTTTGTTCTAATTGCTGCATATTTCTAAACCAACGGTTTTTGTGTGTTAGGGCCGACAACCAGGGCACCAATTGTGGACATGCCCAACGAAGCAAAGATGTTCAGATTGTGCTGATGGTTATATGAAATGGATGGAAGTAGTAAAGACCTCAAACATTGGTCGATTATTCTTTTGTTGCACTAGAGATTGCGGGTTTTTCGAGTGGAGCGACGTTGCGCCCAATAAACGGAAACCATTACAAGATGAGGGTCAGTCCAGTGTTGTAAAAAATGAATGGGCATCAAGGTGCAAGCTCAGCCATACATAAGCCTGAGCATGAAACTAAAGATCNGGTTTTTCGAGTGGAGCGACGTTGCGCCCAATAAACGGAAACCATTACAAGATGAGGGTCAGTCCAGTGTTGTAAAAAATGAATGGGCATCAAGGTGCAAGCTCAGCCATACATAAGCCTGAGCATGAAACTAAAGATCTATCGGGTTTGTTCAAAACTTGTACTCGAATTACCAAACAATCGGACGTCGAGATATCCATCAACATTACGTTCTGCAAAGGAAAAGGAGATGTGGATGCGAATGATAAACAAAATGAAAGAGATTAGGAAAGACATTCCAACTATTTAGTTGACTGGAAGATGGTTTTTAAATTTTATGTTCTCGTATGTAGAATTTGCTGATGTACTGAAGATTATATAAGTGGATGTTGTTTACATATGCAGTGTTCATGTGTTCATATTTGGTAAAATAGTGGCTTCTGTTCAACTTAGTTGTAGTAAAGTCTGTCCAGTTAATTTGTTTACATATGCAGATCACATGAAGTATACACTAAACCAGCAAGAAACATGAAACATAACCTAAAACTAAAACGAAATCTGATCCAAGTACGACATGAACTAAACCAGCATGATGAAACAGATAAATCAGCATGAAAAATATAAACCAAAATTCCAATTTGTACTTTGTTCAACCACAATACAACATTTCATCAAGGAGCAAAACTACTGGTTGACTGTACAACACAAAAAACCAACATTGGCACAAAAAGATTGGTCCAGAATCAACATCACAGGTGCTTGACCAACCAACACAGGCACAAAAAAAAACCAACATTGGCACAAAAAGATTGGTCCAGAATTAGCATCACAGGTGCTTGACCAACCAACACAGACACAAAAAAAAGCCAACATTGGTACAAAAACAACGGTCAGAAATCTGATGTCTCCGCATGACCACTAGCTTCCATTCCTTGAAGATCAAATTGCTCTACGAAGAACTACCAGTCCCTCGGTTGGGCACCAATTTTCCCTATCAAATGAAAACAAAACATCAGCAAAAACACTGAAATGAGATCTACTCCACTCGGAAGGATATCTCTCCATCATCCATTTATAAGCGGCTTCATTAAGTTGGCGAATTTGTTCCATCCAGTATTTGAAGTCAGGCACAGTAGTTGACTTAGCGGCGCTCCAAAGTAAGTCCTTCAAAGTCTTACCATTAAATCCCTTATCGAAAAAGTTTGTGTACATGTGTCTGACACAAAACCTATGTTATGACTCGGGAAATAACTCGTCAATCACATTACTCAATCCTTTTTGCCTATTAGTAATACAGTTCAGTCACGACCATTTTCCGTCTGAATGTCCTCCGCAAGATATTTCAAAAACCATCTCCATGCAATCGTGTTTTCTTCTCCACAACGGCATAAGAAACTGGATAAATGCAGTCATTTGGATCTAGGCCGACTGCAGTGAGCATTATCCCACCCCAAACACCCCGTAGATGGCACCCGTCTACTCCAATGAATTTTCTACATCCATTTCGAAATAGGCCATTTCGAAATCCTATTTTGCAAGCATTAAAACATATATATACACCTTGAAAAACCTGCCCACTAAGTGCTATCATGACTGTGGATCCTGGATTAGTCCTCAAAACCTCAGCCGCATACGACTGTAGTGACCCAAACTGTTATTCGATAGTCCCGTTAATCAGTTGTTTAGCATATCTTCTCGCCTTCCAAGCTACATTTCTAGTAATATTTATCTTCAAGTCCTCCTTTATTGTAGCCTGCATACTTTTCATTTTCCACTATGGATCTACCTTGAATTGCTCAATGTACCGATGGACTATGAAAATGTAGTTACAGTGACGATTGTATTGATCCCTACTACATGTGTGTTGAGGCGTATATGACTTCACTTGAACCCTATCTGAATTATTCATCTTAGAAGCCCATATTCTCCATTGGCAATCTGATTTACAGATGGCTTGAACTCTTAAGTCGTCATTCACCTTACACTTCACGTTATATCCGTTTACTGCACCATAAGTTCGAACCGCCTTCCTAAATTCTTGAATGGAACTAAACAACTGACCAATATGAAGTTGTGGATCCCGTATATCCGTTACCCAACCTCATCGTCAGATGAAATGTCCAACAACAATTCCTCCGATGACGGACATTCTAAATCGTCGGCATCATCATTTTTGTCCTGTACCACTACATCATCTTATTCTCGTTCAGGAGCCCCTCCATCACAACCAACCTCAATTCCCTCTGTCACATTATTGTCAAACAACCAATCATCTTCACCAGTGGATAACTCATTCTCGGAATCAATGAAGTCGGGATCATCCTCCGTACCTATCATAGAAAGAAGAAACTGTAAAACATCAGCTACAACATACCAGTTGCTGAAGCAAAAGTGTGGGTAATTATGCTCACTGGTTATTGCACTCAAATTGGTAATTATGTCAAAAATGGGTAACCGTTTCACAACAACATACATAGAAGAAGTGCACATTCATAAACGACGAAATGGTTCACCGACATTATCGAATAAATTAAAAAAATTAACAATGGGAATTACCTTTGTGTGGTCCCTCCATGTGCGAATGTCGGAACCTTTACACCTTCGGGGTTGGGGTGGGGCCTACGAAGACGATGAACAGTTTAATTCCTAGTCAGTGCAGAAGTCCAGCTTCCAATCTTCAAGTGTTGCGATTTTTTGTTCTCTCTAGGGTTCCAATCGCAATTTAAGAGATCAAACTGGGTGAGGGGTGTTTGGAATTTATGACATGGTTCATGACATGGCGAGCTGGAGTCAATTAACGGCCACGTGTGAAAATCGTCATCCACGTAGGCAATGGGTATAGACGGAATTAGCCCGGTGATGGATGGAGTGCAACTTTAGTAAGTTCAGTGAGTGATGGGATGCAACGTAAAGTTCAGTTAGTGAAACGTGACACTTCGTAAAGTTCAGTGACCGTTGAAACAATTAACTCGGCTTTATTCTTATTTTAGTGATTCTGTGGTCTGAACACATCGCGTGCAGGTCAGTAGTCATGGTTCCAGATTCAAGATTGGATCATAGCTCATTTCCCGAAATTGCTGATCAGGTTCTGAACTCTTGGTCTACCAATCAAACCACTGAATGATTGGTTGTTTAAGAGATGTAATTCATGGTAATTTCTTCAGATATACACTGCATTGATTTTCAAACAGAAGTGTAGTTAAGACTGGAAATTGGGCATCCATGAATTAATCATAATTATACTCAGGGGCAAAGCTAACACCCGACGAGTCACTACTGTTGCCCGTGCTCGTTCTGTCTAAAAAAAAATTCTTATATTTGGCAGCCAACAGCCGTCTAGCGGACAGCTCGTGCTCACCTGGATCCACCTGTGCTCACGAGATTCCTGGATCCGCCAATACTATGGAATATGTGTGAACTGATTATGCAAAAAAGAAAATTAATTTCTAGAGTCAATTGAGATTGTACTATTTAGCTACTATTGTCCTCATGAGCAATCACAAATAGTTGAACTCTTGATTGTGGAGTGACTTGGCACGGCGTGATACATAAATGATTGATGGTTTATCATAACTTATGAGAAAACTTTTTCAAGAAATTAGTTGGTGTTTTATAAGCGTCTGGCAAATGCAGCACTTATATGGTGAAGTAGGTATTGAATATTTGACATCGTGGGGTCAATAAAAAATTATGCAAATTCATAAGAAGTTTCATAACTTTTTATGTACGATATTGTTGGCAAAATCAGTGTTTTTAGCAATAAGAATGCATGTCGTACCTCTGAATCTCATAATATTTTGTATTATCTATTAAGTTGATTTTTCTTCATGTTTTTAAAATTTTTGTTTTACTCATGCAACTTGGATTTCACGGACGACTTGCTTGGGAGTGGAGTAAATAGTGTAAAAGTGACCCATTCCTGGTGAAACTATTCGCTTGTGAGTGTGGAAGTTCTTGTGTTGATGTGACGTCTTTGATATTGGAAAGAGATTTGCAACGTTTATGAAATTTTGTATCTATAGGCATCAGGATTCTGATTCATGAATTTCTAAAACTTTTCATCCGTATGTGTACACATGTTGCTATTACCATTGTATCCAGTAGTGTGTTAAATTTGTCTTTGGAATATCCGTGTTGCATTTACAGATAGATCTTGTCATTCTTAAAAATGGTAGCATCATTTTGTATTATTACTGGTAATAATCCATGTACAATTGATATATGCTGACGAATTATTCCGTGAATTTGGACAATAATTGATTGGATTTGCATTTTATTTTATTTTATTTTATTGAATTGTTGTGATCATGAAAATCGACGTTTTAACAAAGTGACATTGTTTTATTGCACTATGAAAAAGACATAAACTATACGTGCTTTTCCATATTGCCTTTTCCCAGTGTCGTTTTTGCTATGTAGTTGGACTTGCTTTAAATTCCAATTCCAAGTGTTAGATGAAGACAAAGTTATCAAATCCATTGTGCATTCTTAGCTACTATACAAGGTTGATTCTCTACTTCAACTTTGAATTTAAGAACTCAGTGTTACAAAACAGCAAGTGAAAATACAGTTTAGCCATGTTTGACAACCATCATTCCGAAACTCTTTATTCTACATATTCATTTCAACCACACATTCATACGATAAAATATTTTGTACGTAAACCAAAAATTTTTCCCTTTTTTTTTTTAGAGTAATGTTATTCATCATCACTGGGGTTGAGCCTCGGTCTATGTGGCAATTACATGGCATTAAATGATAGATTCATTTAAATACAAAGTCATATGACTCATTTAATTGAGTCTATCATTTAATGTCATGTAATTGCCACATAGACTGGTGCTAAACCTTAGTGGGGATGAATATCATTATTTTTTTTTTAACCACATTCTTCAAAAATTAATTATTCAAAACTTTTTTTTTTTTTTTTTGCCAAATAATAGCTATCAAACAGAGTTTTATAGTGAACATCACTCCAACGTTCACTTATTACTATAGGATTGCAACTTGACAATATATTCACGATTTTTTGTTCTCTACTCTAAAAAAGACTAGTCCTAATACTATTTATATGGAGAAGAAATATTAGAGGGACTTAGTGCTTGTTTGATAAATCAAAAGCTTTATATAACCAATATAAGTTGCCATATATACTTGTATATTTAAGTTAAAATTTTGCCTTGTCAAACAATGTATGAGTTGCCAAATATACTCACTAAGTTAAAACTTTGCCTTTTGGGGGGTTCTTGCCTCCAAATCTCAAACCGGGCCTTTCGATGCGACTCGGGCGAACTCGATCAAAATCTGGGTCAATTGGCGTTGGTAAACATGTCGACCCGGATGGCTGGGTTTCAAATTTTTATATTGAAATTTTAGAGCCCATAGTATTGAACATTGGACCTCCAACTAACATGAACAACAACCTCACCACTGGAAACAAAAACACTTTCTTGTCATTTTCGTATAATAAGCTATATGTAACGCATGAATCATTTAATGTTTTCCAAAAATATTTTGAAAAAAATTATAGTCCAGCATTTTACTTCATTTTGTAGTCATACATTTAATAAAATTCACAATTTTTATTAACTTTTCAATAGCACATTATATCAACTTTTATCAAAAGTTTTATCAGACAACCTCTTAATACGTAAACTTTTGGTCGATAACTAATAAATGGTTCGTTTATAGTCTCCGTTCGAAAACCATTAAACGAGTTTTTTGAGAAAATGAATTTTGTAATAGTGATTTTTTTGGAGAAAATATGTGGTTAAAAAGTAGGAATATTTTTTTTAGTTTACGTACAAAATATTTTAATGTAAAAAAGTGTGACTTAAAATGAGTTTGAAAAAAAAAAGAGTTTAGTTTTAATGATCATCAAACGGGGCATAATAACCATGGGAATAATTAGTGAGAAATAATTAAAAATTTTAATGGTCTTAAAGAGAAAATTTTATACTTATTTTTTTGAAAATAACTTTTAAACAATGATCCATCTATTCAACTAGTGACCCGATGATCCAACGTCTCGGCCGGATCAATTCTCAAAATACTATTGGATCCCACATAATGTATAGATAATAAATGAATAATAGTTATAAATATATTATTAAAATTAACATAGAAAAATAAATTTATAAGTAACTTTTTAACTTAGCCGAAATTGGCAAAAATGAAATTAAAAGTAGACTGATTATTTAAGCAAAAGGAAATTGTAGGAAGGACCATACTTGTTTGTTTCTTTTAATTATGTGTCATAAGCACGTGCAAAAACCACTATAAATTGCCTAAGATTGATCCGTAATTTCATCAAACAAAAGTTGCCCATCCATAGACCAAAAGCTGATTAACATTATGATTTTTGGCATAATTTTTGTAGCTGGCAAACAGCATGTTTGTCTATACGATTATTTTCAAATTGAACATGAAATATACATCCTAAAAGTTTTTTTTTTTCTTTTCAAACATTAAGGGGTTATTCTCTTTGTATTTCAGTGTTGTGTTTTGAGTTTTGAATTTATTTTGGGTTTTGTGTTTTGAATGTTCATTTTGAGATTGTTGAAAATGTGTTCTTTTTGGCATTTTGAAAAATTGTTTTAAAAACACCCAAAACGCGTTTTGAAA
>CAIGRT010088974.1:0-10183 GCA_903798405.1 Fraxinus platypoda
CTTGTCTAACTTCTTTTTCTGTAACTGTTGAGGAAAGGGAATTGGTGGCACATAAGCTTTTATGGGACTTGGTGCTCTTATTGTAGAATTTTCTTTTCTCTCGTCATTCTCTTTTTCAACTGGTACTACTTTTTCCTCATCATAAGCCTCTTCAACTTCTATCTCTTTGTCTTTTCTGTCTGGCCTCTTCACATGTATCTCGGCAATTGTATTCCACTTCTAGTTGTAATAGCTTGCACTTGCTCCTTTGGGTTTATCATTGTATTGTCTGGCAATGTTCCTTGTGGGCGTTCTGCAAGCTATTGAGCTATCTGACCTGTGTCCAACTTCTTAATCGAAGCGTGCTGATTCTGAAAATTTGTGTGAATTTGATAGGACACCTTGTCTGTTTTCTACATATATTAATTGAACATCTCCGCAGAAAGAACATGGGACAATTGTTTGTATTGTGTACAGTACAGAATCAGTTGATCAAGGATTTTGAGAACTAAGGCCATCAGTGAGGACACATTCATTGTTTGTGAATTTGACCTTGAAGCCAACCCTCAGGGATAAAATTGTAACTGCACAAAATGAGGATCCCTTTTTAGAAAAGATGAGAGCAGGTGTGGGCACTGAGATGAGAAAAGGATTTGAAATAGCTGAAGACAATGCTCTGATGTTTAGAGGTCGACTATGCGTGCCCAAGAATGAAAAATTAAGGAATGAGATTATGACTGAAGCTCATTCCACTCCTTACGCTGCAGACCCAGGTGGAACCAAAATGTATAGAGATTTGCGCAATACATATCGGTGGAGAAACATGAAGGGGAATATAGCACTATCCGTGTCCAGATGTATGGTTTGTCAACAAGTGAAGGCAGAAAGGCCACCAGGGCTATTAAACCCCATGGATATACCCCGAGTGGAAGTGGGAGAATATTGCAATGGATNGCAATACATATCGGTGGAGAAACATGAAGGGGAATATAGCACTATCCGTGTCCAGATGTATGGTTTGTCAACAAGTGAAGGCAGAAAGGCCACCAGGGCTATTAAACCCCATGGATATACCCCGAGTGGAAGTGGGAGAATATTGCAATGGATTTTGTCATAGGTTTTCCTAGATCAGCCAGAGGTCATGATGCCATCTGGGTGATTGTAGACCAACTAACGAAGTCCGCTCATTTCTCACCTGTTCGAATGACCTACAACTTAGAACAATTTTCACAGTTATATGCCAAAGAAATTGTTCGACTTCATGGAGTTCCAGCATCTATTATTTCGGATATAGACTCGAGATTTACTTCAAATTTTTGGACAAGCCTTCAGAGAGCTTTGTACAGTTTAGTACTGCATATCACCCTAAGACTGATGGGCAATCTGAACGAACTATCCATGTTCTTGAGGATATGTTGATGGCATGTGTCATAGACTTGGGTGGTAAGTGGGAAAACCATTTGCCATTAGTGGAGTTTGCATACAACAATAGTTTCCAGGCTACTATCGGCATGGCGCCATATGAAGCCCTGTATGGCCGGCGATGTCGTTCGCCGATATGTTGGGATGAAGTTGGTGAAAGAAGGATTTTGGGTCCAGAGCTAGTTGAAAGAACTGTAGAGGCCATTGATAAGATTAGAATGAGGATTAAAATAGCCCAAGATCGTCAGAAGAGTCATGCTGACAATAGACAAAAAGAGTGGAAGTTTGAGGTTGGTGAGAAAGTATTTCTTAAAGTGGCACCGATGAAAGGGATAATACGATTTGGGAAGAAGGGTAAACTAAGACCTAGATTCATCGGCCCGTATGAGATTCTTGAGAGGGTCGGAAATGTGGCATGCCGCTTGGCATTGCCACCTGAGCTATCGGCAATGCACAACGTATTCAATGTTTCTATGTTGAGAAAGTACGTTTCCGATCCTAGCCATACGGTAAATGTTCAATTGTTGGATGTTTGGAGTGATATGACATACGAAGAAGTTCATGTTATGGTTCCTGAGAGAAAAGTCCATGTTCCAAGGAATCGCGAGGTCCCCTTAGCCAAGGTCCAGTGGGGTAGACATGGTGATGATGAGGCTACTTGGGAAAGAGAATAAGATGTTTTGACTAAATATCCCGCTCTCATTAAGCAAGTAAGTTAAATTTCGAGGACGAAATTTTCTTTAAGAGGGGAGGGTTATAGCGACCGAAATTTTTTAACTCTTTCAGGGAAAATTTTTACTTTAAGTTGAAGGGATTTAGTTAACTTGACGCGTCACTACGATACCTCTAATATTTTAAGTTAATTATGTGGTCACCATAGAATGTTGTCTAGCAATTTTTATTTGATATGATGATCTAATTTTTTTTAGCTTAGTCTCGTTTTTTTTTTTTTGACAACCCATGTAATGATAACGGTTTGCCACTTAATTTTAGGTTTTAAAAAAACGTACATCAATTGGTACCAGGATTCAACTTAAGTCTCTCATATGATGGAGGTATTGGGTTCGAATCCTGGGGGACGTGTCAGAAAGCCGTGAGGGGTAAGATGGGCATAGACTCTCCCAAAGCGGACAGTACGTATGATATGTAAACGGCTCCGACGCGAGGTCGGATTGTTACAGAAAGGCACTTTTGGGGGGGGTTCTATACATTGAGAAGCACGATATACAATTTGAGAATTGGAGAGCAAAATCAAAAGAGAAAAACAACAAATCAAGGGTTTGGAATCAAAATTTGGAACAAGAAGATAAATTTGGTGCAAGATTCATCCACTTCTCCACATATCAATTCAAAACCCGATGATGTACTCCAATATTGTTAATTGTTTTTCTTCATACATTATGAGTAACTAAGTTTTTCATTAGAGCAAACAATGTAATCGAATTGAGACCATTTGTTTCTTTTATTCAAAAATCAAGTTCTTTTATTATTTAAGTGTTGATTTTAATTATGCATCTAATACTTTGATTTACTTTATCAATAATTTGATAATTTTCTGATTTTTTTTACGAATCGAGAGGCGAGTTTTAGATTTAGGTCACATAGTAAAATTCGACAATTTAGTATAACGTCTAGAGATATCCACACTAATTATTGTAGTCATTAGATGAATTTTTAGAACTAATATTTCGTTTTACTAACATTAATTCACATAAAGATATGGTATTGAATTAGTTAAATAGGTTCAATGAGAACTCTAGAAGGGTAAATTGAATACGATAGAAGAATTCAATTGAACACTACATTAAATTATGAATCTTGAATTAAGATTCAAATGTGATCAATAGATGAAATTGTTGTGCCCTAATATCTATTCCATAGTTGAAACAACAGTTCGATCTATGTGTGCAATTTTGATACTTTCAATTTGTTAGAAGCAATTATATCAAAAATCTCAACAATTCATAGTTTTTTATGTTTGTTTTCATCAAATAGTAGTTCGAAATAGTAAATTAAGCATTAAAGCCTAGTCCTCATGGGAACGATAATTGGACTCAAAAGTCTACTTTATTACTTGTTACAATATCGTCAACTTACAATATATAAAACAAAACAATAATCAATTATGGAATGAAAGATCAATTTAGGAAAGTTATTCTTCTCAATGCCAGAGAAGAACATAGAGTTTTACTTTGTTACATTTCTTGATTTTCCTTATTTTGTGATTATTTAATTTTTAAAAATATACAAAAAAATATTTAAATTTAATTAAATTTAATTCTGTCTCATCAAATGCATATCTATTCTTATCAAAAATGGAAAACCTCTCATCAAATATTCAAAATCGATCCCACTGTTTAGACTTACAAAGTTTTTTTAAAACGACGTCACAATTATGATTGCGACTAATATTATAATACGAGAATCTCACTTTCTGTTCAAAGTAGGTTAGCATCTTATTCAATTTCAAAACATCGGAAAGTACGTTTAGGTTAGATTTTATGTCACATTTGATGAAAGTGGTTTTTAAATCAGTAAAATGGGTCAACTTTGTACTCCAATTTTAGTGGCATCCGTACTTCGATTTTAACGGAATCAAGCATATTCATATTCTACTTCACGAGATGATTAACGTGATATTAATATTTATTGGAAAAAAAAAATTAGAATTGAATAACATATTTGACTTCAAAGTAACCAATTTGAAACTATAAACTAGTGAAAAATTTAACTTAATTGGAATATGCTAAATACTTATCCCACATAAGAAAGTTGGAAACTTTAGTATAGTTTATATTGTGGATGTTTGATAATTGGGTTTGGACCCCAAGGAATACCAATAGTATTCGGAAGGGGGGAGATCTATATCCTATTGATAATTGTGGATGTTTGATAGTTGGGTTTGGACCCCAAGGAATACCAATAGCATTCGGAAGGGGGGAGACCTATATCCTATTGGGTTCGGTCCTAAGCCCACACGCACATCGTCCTCGCCATCCGGTCGGCTCAGCTGAC
This sequence comes from Fraxinus platypoda, assembly GCA_903798405.1. NCBI lineage: Eukaryota > Viridiplantae > Streptophyta > Magnoliopsida > Lamiales > Oleaceae > Fraxinus > Fraxinus platypoda. The sequence goes on from CAIGRT010088974.1 coordinate 4,417, forward strand.
ACGGCACAGCCCATGTCCGAGTCCAGTCCAGTTCGTGTACGAGTGCGGGTGGGTCCTTGTCATATATATATTTTTGGACAAAATTTATTTAAATACAATGTTTCAGTCTGAACAGAGCTGTGTGGTCGGGTTTTGGAGGGTTGTATGAACAATGACGACTCTTATAAATAGCCTGCTCTACTGCCAGAAAATTTACACAATTTTAATTGCAAACTTTCTCCGCTTTGAATCTCATTCCTTCTCTCAAATTCTGATATTCTTTTTAAGTGTACGTACTTTATTGAGTTCGTTGAAACTCCTGAAGATTGTTGTGCCACTTCCATAGGAGACAAAATTCATTTTACCTTGAGAGACGATTGCTATCACCTTCAGCACCATTGAAGAGAGCAAATTCGTTTTAAGGACACATCGTAAAGTTGGTGGACTCGAATTGATATTTTGATCATATTGATCATCTGGTCACACTATTCAAATCAGTTTAAGTAAATTTTTTAGTGTTTGTATCTTCAAATTATTCGAATGAGGAATTTATACTCAAAAAATCACAATCTTAAGAAGAATTTGAGTTTCCAGTTTATTCTTCTTCTACTCATTCTTATTGTTTATCTTCTGATTTTGTATCAAAAATGACTATTTCAGGTACTCCACTTCCAAATACGACTGGAAAAAAGGCCGAGAAATTTAATGGGTCAAATTTTAAGCGTCTGCAACAGAAAATGCTTTTTTATCTGATAACATTATCTTTGGCAAAATTTCTCAAGGAAGATGCACCTTCATACAAAGATAATGAAAGTGACGTAGAGAAATCGACTGTGATTGATGCATGGAAGCACTTGAATTTTTTATGCAAAAATTACATACACAAAAACACTATGTGGGTGGGAAGGGGTCGTTTCTACGAGAATTATGTGAAGATAAATACTCTAAAAATGCTCACGAACCATAAGGTGTCTAAGGACAAAATGGATACAAACATTAGAATCAATTTTGTTCGAAGGAACCATATGACTTCTATTGTCTAGTTTTACACGAACGATTGACTGTTCAAAACATCTTGCTACTAACTGGCTTAAATTCGATAGATTTTACTAGGGAAAGTTCAAAGTTTCTGGCTACTTATCCCGATACAAGTTTTCTTCATTTATACTTCACAAAAAATATCAGATGTTGTTATGAAAAAGGCCAATATATTTCATTCATGTGAGGAGATTGTTAGAATTGTTTTTTTAAATTAGTAAAATAGGTCAACTTAGTGGTCCAATTTCAGTGGGACCCGTACTCAGATTTTAACGTGACCAAGCATATTCACATACTTCGCGAGGTGATTAACATGATATTTTTATTTATCAAAAACTATATAGAATTGAATGAAATATTTGATGTCAAAGTAACCCACTTGTAACTATAAATTAATGAAGAATTTCTCTTAATTAGAAATGTTAAAACACTTATTTCACGTAGGAGTGTTATATATAGTGTGGCTAGCTATGTCAACGAGTCGAAAAAAAAAGCTCGGGCTCGGCTCGAGCTTTTTTTGGGGACCGAGTGCTCGGCCAAAAAAATGAGGCTCGGCCCGAGCCTTAGCGGGCCGAGCCGAGCCGAGCCGTTCGGGTTTTTTTTTAATGTCAAATCTACATTTTTACTTCAAATTTTTAAAATTTGTATGGTTTATACGTACTATAAATTAAATAAAAAAGTTCGGGATCGGTTCGAGCTTTTTTGGACCGAGCTTTTTTGGGCTTGAGCCGAGTCGAGCAAAGTCCGGCCAAAAAAATGAGGCTCGGCCCGAGCCCGAGCCGGGCCCGACTGGAGCTTTTTTCGAGCCGAGCCCAAGCCGCCCGAGCCGATGATTTTTTTTGCCATCACTAAGTATGGCAATTGGTTTGAGCCCTAGGGAATACCAATAGTCTTTAAAAAATGGAGACATATATCTTATTGGGTTTGGTCCTAAACCCACAAGCTCGCACGCCGTGGTCGTCGTCCAGCTCGACTCAATTCGAGTCGGCAAGGCCTGTGCTCGTGCCCGAGTCTAAGTCCGGTCTTGTACAAGTGGGGCCTTGTCCTATATATATCTTTTTGGACAAAATTTATTCAAATTTTTTGTGCCAAATTGTAATTAATAAAATTCTTGGATTCTAAATGAAATTATTTTGAACGGTATATTTTATTTTCTCCCGTTGGCTTTTTTCGTTTATTTTCTGGTTTGGGTCGTTTGTTAAGACTTAACAAACGCAATGTTTCAATCTGAACAGAGCTTTCTATTCGAGTTTTGGAAGCCTGTCTGAACAATGACGACTATTCTAAAAGGACTTGAAGAGTGTTCGAATGGCCACGAATGAATTTATAAATAGCCTGCACTATTGTGAGAAAATTTACGCCTTCATTGTAGACTTTCTCTACTTTGAATTTCATTTCTTTTCTCAAATTCTGATATTGTTTTTTCGAAGTGTAAGTATTTCATTGAGTTCGTTGGAACTCCTGCAAATTGTTGTGATGTTTCCGTATGAAACGAAATTCGTTGTATCCTGTGGGACAATTGCTATACGCCTTTAGCACCGTTGAACGGAACAAATTCGTTTTAAGGACATGTCGTGAAGTCAACATTTTGATCCAATTGATCATCCCGTTACACTGTTCAAATCAGTTCAAGTAAATCTGTAAGTGTTTGTATCTTCAGATTGTTCGAATGAGGAATTTATACACGAGAAACAACAACATTAACCATAAACCTGATCACATCCTCATACTACAATTAGCAATCCAACAATTTATTTGAAGGTCCATGTTAGTTTATAACATTAAGCAATGTTACTTAAATATCATTTGAGTTTCTGTCCCGATATGTGCATGTAATGTTGGGTAATCATAGTTCAAAATGTAAGATCACATATAATCAATACAAGAACCTATTGTTGGGTATTTGCTTAAGCAGTCACAGTACAATTAAACAATTTCAATACTCAAAATAAGATAATCTTTATGTTTATTAAGAATATGTGAAGAAAATTATATATTTAACTATTTCAATTATCTCGGACAATTTTGAATCTGATCTATCTCTATCTCAACACACCACAGTTGTACAAATATTTAGCCTCCAATGGTAATCGACACATTAGAATGAACTTGAAACTCTTCCACCACTCTTGGATCGACCAAATTTTAGGAGAATTATTTTAGGGAATTTGTTTATTTTCTTGTATTAACAAGGAATAAAGGCATCATGAAACACTAAACAATGGGTAAATAATAAATATTTCTAGGTTCTTCTAAATCCTAATTCTATTATAATTAATAAAAGTTTAACCCAATTGGACCCAAAAACTAATTAACCTAATTAATTAAACTTATCTAGTAACCGAATTGGACCCAAGAATTAATTAAACTTATCTCAATACATAAAAAATTCAGCAGTAATTAGTAGTCCACCCAACAATTGGACCTTACACATAATATTTACACTCTCTCACTTGAACCGGGCCCAATATCAATGCCAGATTTTCAATTCTCGCCTTTTGTTTTCATTCACAATAGTAAAACATCATGGTATTATTAACTTTATCTGATTAGAATAAGATAGATCAAAATACTCCTTTTAATTTATTACTAATTCACTTGGATTAATTAATTCACATTGTCATCCATAGTTGACATCTAGTAATGTATCAAGACAATTTATGTGACAAAAAATGTCAACAAAACCATTTGCTAAGTTATCGTGAAAATATAATCCCTTCATCAAGTTCGATCTAATTGATTACGAGATATCAATAAGTGTTAATCTCAATATAATCAATCATGTTATTCATCAAAATCCATATGAGTCGCAACTGAAACTCCTTTCAATTCGTTACATCTCGATCGAGATATTCATCTATCAACATTAGTATATGTAATGCAGGTCATTATCTCTAACTGTCTAAGAGTGATGAATTTTATTTTAGTCATTCATCAATTTTCTATTATTCTCGACATACTCGAATGACACCGTTTTAGTTACCATATGCAAAGTGACATTCAATGCCATCAATTGTGAATAACAAATAATCATAATTGAACATTCTGACTCTATTAATTTAATTAAACGATTGGATATAATCAAATATAAGAGATTTGCTATAAAATGTTAATGATTAACTAGAATGAAGTGTTTATATTTCTCAATGCGTAACAAAGAGTATATCATAAAAAAAATCTCACTTTAAACTAAATCACTTATGTATCTAATGCCATTAGAATTTACATAACCATCATGCTTGTGTTAGGACAACATCTTTGTCAAGGGCTGCTACATTTTGTCTATAGGGACCTTTCTATCTTTATATCATTCTTAGGTAATTTCTTAGAAAAACCAAGAACATGTCTTTAATCCTTCTTAAGTACTTAAGAATGTTCTTGCTCGAGATTCAATATTTTGCATCAATGTGTGCTTGGAACCTACTTGTGACACTCAAAATATATGAAACTTCTGATCTAATACATAGCATCGCATATATGATATATCATATTGTTTAAGCGTAACGAATCTTATCCATGCGATTTCTCTCAACTTGTGTTTTTGAACCCATTCTTTGAGAAAGAAACCACATTACCTATGTGATAGAGTTTTCTCTTTGAATCTTCCATGCTAAATATTTTCAAGATTTTGTCTATGTACATGGATTGAGATAAGTCTAGGACTATCCTAGATATATCCTCATAGACCTTAATCCCTAAGATGTATGTTGTTTGTCCCATATCCTTCATGAGAAATTTTTGAACCATAATTTCACTAATTGCAACATGGTGATATCGTTTTCTCATATTACTGTGCAATCTAAATACATCACTAGGAACATGAATGTTAAGAACATCTCTGAGTTCATTTATGAAATTCTTGATTCAGACTACTTTATTTTCTATTTTTCAAGCAGCTATTTATTTGACTCCTGTTGTTAGATCAGCAGTTGTGTCTTGCTTGAAACTCTTTCAACTGACTTCACCGACTTTTAGAGTAAATATATACCCGGAATAAAATTTGCTATCATCTTTATCATACTGAAAGCTAGGATCAGTATATCCTTAAACTCTTAGGTAATTTATTTCATAGACCAAGAACATGTCTTTAATCCTTCTTAAGTAGTTAAGAATTTTATTGCTTGAGATTCAGTATTTCACGTCAATGTTTGCTTGGAACCTACTTGTGACACTCAAAACATAAGAAACTTCTGATCTAATACATAGCATCGCATATATGATATATCATATTGCTTAGGCTTAAGGAATCTTATCCATGCAATTTCTATCAACTTCTGTTTTTGAACACATATTCTTTGAAAGATGAACCACATGCCTTATGGGATAGAGTTTTCTCTTTGAATCTTCCATGCTAAATATTTTCAATATTTTGTCTATGTACGTGGATTGAGATAAGTCTAGCACTATCCTAGATATATCCTTATAGACCTTAATCCCTAGGATGTATGTTGTTTGTCCCATATCTTTCTTGAGAAAATTTTGAACCATAATTTCACTAATTGCAGCATGGGGATATCATTTTCTCATATTAGTGTGCAATATAAATACATCACTAGGAACATGACTATACTTGATAAGTGCGTTTTGCACACTTATTTAGGTCACAAAACATGAAAATTTGTTGATGTATATGTTGAAATATGGCTTAATTCGATATAATTTGTGTTTATAGAATTACATTGATGGATGAAATGAAGAGTATGAGAAAATGAACGAAAAATGACCAAAATGGAAGGATATGAAACTCCGA
>CAIGRT010089014.1:0-19787 GCA_903798405.1 Fraxinus platypoda
AACTGACAAATAATAGAGTGTCATGTGTGATTATGTAAAGTATTATGTAATCTTCGATATACATGTAGCATTGTTCTAGTCTCTATACTCAATCATTTCTTAGAGTATATTTATATTGTTCTAGCATTGTTTTCAATACTGATTTTTAGGACAACGTGTAATTAAAAAGTAGGAAAAAATTTTGATATACGTGTAGAACATTTTATTGTTTGAATGTGTGGGTGAAAATAATCCTATAACAAATCATAAAATTAAGTAATGAATGTCAAATAAACACTTAATGCATTATTTGCAACTATCTCCTTTAGGATAGTTTTTTTTTTTTTAAACGCGACGTTGCGACAATTTTTTTTACCAGGCTCTTGTTAACTACGGGACCCATGTGAGTCATCCATCAAACATTATTAGTTATAGTTCAAATTTACTCGATGACACGAAAATATCAATGTTTAAATAAAATTAAACAGTATACGAACATACACCAGTAAACTAGGCATATACACATGTCTTACAAATCTTGGCCGGTGGAACGCTATGGATTAAATGGATTAATCAAATTTACTTCCGTGGGCTAGTATTTGGGAGTGTATGGTAAGGAAAGATCACTCTCATTTGATCAAAAAGTTGTTGGACATTCAAAATCAGCTTAGAGGGCCAAAACTTATTGACCATGCTGCTGTTGATAGGCTATCCAATTGGACAGCATTTGGTCGATTTTGCATAGGCAGCACATATCAATTTTTTAGGCCGAAGGGGGAGAAAAGGTGCTGGACGGGGGAGATTTGGAGACCTTGCATCACTTTAAAACACTCCTTCATGCTATGGTTGGTTGCACAGTCTAAGTGAAACACCCCAACTTTTCATAAATACTGGAGTGTTACAAAAAAAAACTCACTTTTCTTTACGTTAAATGCGAAATGATAAAAATAATTTATTTAATAAAAATATGGATTATCCATGAACTAACTAAACATTAAAATTTTATTGTTCGAAATAAGTGTACTCAACTACTATTTAAATAAACATATCCTTGAATATAAATGAAACTAATTAATCAATTAAAGATAGAAAATCTATAAATATTATTTCTTCAAATTCTCTTGACAGCCCGCATCACCATCCTGCCACAAATTCAATCGACCCGAACTAACCTTTAAATAATTGTAAGAGTAAGTATTTAAAAATACCTAATAAGATACGTGCAGTTTCCATATACAATTATATAACAATCAATTAAACACTTTATACCACTCTTCTCTTATGGAGTATATCGGTGACCAAGCGACACACTCATTTTAGGTAATCTTAAATTCCTGAAAGATCTCATATCTCTTTATAAAGAACCAAAACTCCACTGACAATTCATGCATAAATGACTGAACATATAAGGGTATACAGAAACAAACCACTTGCACACAAGTATCTTACCTCGTTATTAAAAAATTGAAAAGAATAAAATCTTAAATGTAAAAATTCTCATATTATTTTTCTATACTTTTTCCTCTTCCCTCTCTCTGTGCCATGACTCTCTTTATTTTCTGTGCTAAGATAATGGTAATTCTTGCAGTATATATATAGTTAAAATCCTCAATTGAGTTTGTATGCAACAATAATTGAAAAACCGTGTAATACAAAAAATTTGGTAAGATTTAATTTCAAATAATAGAATTTGGATATGAATGGGTATCATTTTATAGAGTACACTAGTTAACCAATTCAAATCATATTGTTATTTTAAAATCGAACACGTGGAAGAATTGGAATGAGAATGAGTTTTCTATTGATCCTGTTTAGTGCACATTTTTGCTCCAAAAATGCATTTTTTTGGTTGATGTGATGGGGAATATGTAGTTGAAAAAGAAGGAAAAGTTATGGATGTGATGAAAAATATTATTTTATTGAAGAATGTGTGGTTGAAAATGAGTAGAAGAATAAGAATGAAAAAAAATAATGTGGCTCAAACAGGAGCTCAAATGAAATTTGCAAATTTCAATTCAACTTAAGAAAAAGATTTAAGTGCAATATTAATTGAATTACAAATCCTAATTAAATAAAAATGCTAGTTTATGTTTACATGCCTAATGCCAACCTGTTTTAAAATTAATAAACAACCTAATTAAATTACTAATTAATGACAACAACTTTAAACTCCAATATCTCGGGTCTATCTTATCCGAATTACTTTTCTCGAGTGGAAAACTCATAACAAGCTACAAAAAGAGTCCAATATTGATATACTAAAACTAGCTTTATCAAAATCTAATTATTTGACAAAAAAAAAAAAAAAAGAATTTAAAACATATTTCACTTTAGTCCCTCAACATTTCAATATTATCAAAATATGCTTAGGTCAAAATCCTTACCACTAAATAATTTTTTACTTTAAAATTTTGGGACGTTACACTAAGCTTCTTACTAAGGATAAGTTGATGCATCTAAACATCGATAGGATGTGTGTATTTGTTGGTTCACACCTTGAAACATGGTAGCACTTGCTTTTTCAATGTGTTTTGATTTCAAGCATCTGGGGACATATCAAAGATTGGTTGGGAATGATGAGGTCAATGACGACAATACTTAATTTATTGAAGTAAATAAAGAAAGAAGTCTAAGGCACATCTTGACAATCTAAAGCCAAGAAATCTCACTTGCTTGTACGGTCTACCAACTTTGGATGGCTCGGAATAGAATGATTTTTTAGGGTCTCAAACCATGTATTGATAGCATTGTGAGACGGATTAAAACACATATATACAAAGTTATGTGCTCTTTGTATCCTAATGTTTTGGTTCATCTTGAGTCTCTGGTGTTGGGTCGATAGATCTTTGTCGTTTGTATATCTGTAGATCTTTGATTTGCCCGAATATGCTCGGTGCACTTGTAAATGAGTTTTGATCAATAAAATTTACATTTTATCAATAAAAAGAAAAAATAAATCTTGGCCGGTGGAGTTAGGCCCCAAAGACGGCAAAATCTATAATATTCACAGCTACACAAACGGACCATGTCTTGCTAGCATAGGCTAGAATTTGCCCGTCCCTATTCATTTCCAATGACTTCTTCACAGATTATGACAATGTCTTAAATCTTTGTCAAATCTCATTTATTGGTCTATTAATTATACAAACTCCATGCATATTTTTCAAACTTGGCCCCTTAGCAACAAAGAGTCTATGCATAAAGTACTCAACAGATTTATAAAGAAGAAAAATGTTAAAATGTTTATTTATTATATAAATTGGTACTACTTACTAGACATACTTTTAAGACTTGAGAGTCATGTCTTGGCGATAAGAGTTAGACAATAAACATAAGATCACGTCTCCTTGTTACCTATTTATAGAAATTATTCGTGTTTGATCGAATCATGAATTTGTTCTATGTGAAAAAGGTGCGTTGAAAATAAAATTTAAATTAATACATGTAGCTCCAATCCAACCAGCTCTGATGGACAGCTACATTGATATTTAACTTCAGTAGCTCCATGGTTGGGGGAGCTCCATCTTCTCCCTTCGGATGGGACCCTGTCAACAACTTTGACACATCCTCTCCCCACCTACTTCCATGCCACTCAGACCCTAAGTTGGTGGGTCTCACGAGATGTGTGAATAAAAAATAGTTTAACCGACTTTAAAGAATTTATAAACATTAATCAAACATTGTTCTCAACGTTAATGTATTTTTTATTAATTTTAAAAATATGTTTGAACATGTAGATGATGAGAGTGCTGTGGAGGTGCCAATGTTATTGGGATGTCTGTATGTACCCATTGATTCTTTAACACTTACATAAAAAAATGGCATCTTATATAAGCAATGGAAACGTCAAAGTTGTTGGGATGTCTCGATGCACCTGCTTTTTCCTAATACTGAGAACATTATCATTAACTATAATCGTCACATTCATACCATATTTTTATAATACCATCTTCCATGTCATTATACAAAGTTACCAACACCTTCGTCATGATAATAATTGAAAACAACCAAATTAGATGTAATTTAGCCAACTTGCTTGTGACAACATAAATTGGAGTCATGGCTTGCCATGCAATTTAGGTTTGTGAAATAAAAAGGTAGCTAGAAAACCTTTATAAATACACTAAACTTTCTTTTTGTTTGGGTTTTGAGGTGGTCCTTAATTAGATTACATATTCATGCACGTTTTCATCATGCATGAATATGATTTCGAACAGTGTATTATAAATAGAATTTTCTTGCGGCCTGAATTTTCACTCAAATTTCAAAATTTTCTTCATAACTTGAGCACTAAAAAATGGCCATTCTATTCAATACTGCAGAAGCATCACATGCGCAAGAGGAAATAGCCCCAGAATCCAAAGAAATTCTTAGCTCACTCCCAACAGAAAAAGGCTGGAGAACACCAAATCTGTACCTATTCCAGGGATTTTGGTGCCAGCCAAAAGAGATTCAGGCCATAATTTCTGTTCAGAATCACTATAAAGCAAAAGACAGTGATATAATTGTTGCCACAATTCCGAAATCAGGCACAACCTGGTTGAAAGCACTGTGTTTTGCCATAGTGAATAGAGAGAAATTTGATTGCCAAAAGAATCACCCTTTGCTCACTTCAAACCCACATGAACTTGTGCTGTTTCTTGAGTATAAGTTGTATGCAAACAATCAAATTCCTGATCTTTCTACCCTTCCGACGCCTCGACTCTTGGCCACCCACATGCCTCTAAAGGCACTGCCTGAATCTGTTAGGGAATCATATAGTAAAGTTGTGTACTTGTGCAGGAACCCATTTGACACATTTGTCTCAATCTGGCATTACCTTTGTAAAATAAGGCCTGAATCTCTGGGTCCCTTGTCCCTTGAAGAAGCCTTTGATATGTATTGCAGGGGTGTTATAGGATATGGTCCATATTGGGACCATATGTTGGGCTATTGGCATGAGAGTTTAGAAAAACCCCACAAAGTTTTATTTCTAAAATATGAGGAAATGAAGGAAGACACTACCTTTTATACGAAGAAATTGGCTGACTTCTTAGGATTTCCCTTTTCTTCGGAAGAGGAAAAATGTGGAATGATTGAAGAAATATCAAAATTATGCAGCTTTGAGCATTTGAAAGAGTTGGAAGTGAACAAGAAAGGAAAAGGTGCCATTGCTCACTTCGAAAACAAGAACTTGTTTAGGAAAGGTGAGGTGGGTGATTGGGTAAACTATTTCAGCCCCTCGATGGTGGAAAGGCTGACTAATATCATGGAAGAGAAATTAGCTGGTTCAGGTTTGTCCTTCAAATTGTTCTAAAGGTGGAAGGGTGCACTCTAAGATACTGAACAACATTAATAAAAATAAATTTATAAAAGTTAAAATATTGTAATTGTATGCGTGGTACCCCACTTTGTGTATATTGTTAAATAAATGAGCACTGATAGAGAATGAAAAGTTACTTTTATGGGATCAAGTTTTGCCATCACCCACGAAATAATTCCATGGGGTTATTCAAGAAATGACTTCTAATTTGGTTTGATATCCATAGCTATTTATAAATGAAGTAGTCATTTAACTAATACTATAATGGGAAAATTAGGGGTGTGAGATTCAACCCTTTACATCCACGATGAGTTCTCAACCTTTAAAAGTACGATTATGATTCTCCAATTAAATTTGTGAATTTTTGTCTTTGTGTGATTGAAATAGTCAATATAGACATTAAAATCATCGACAATTTTTGTTAAATTAGAGAGAAATTTTAATTGATTTGACCGTATTGCCATCTAGCTTTAAGTCAAGTAAAAGTTTTATGTGATTTTATCCTTTGCATTGACAGAACCGAAACCTTACTCTTAAACGTTGAAGATTCCTAATCGCATCGCATGAAAAGTTGGAGAACCGGATCCTAACTTTCATAATACAATTATGTTATCTACTATTTGGAACTTGATTTTTAGCATTGAGCTCAATAATCAAAAAGTCTTTGCTTCGTACCAATGATGATAATTATATTCATCCCCTTCCATACTTTGTAACTATACCCTTATTCGACACCTCTAAAAAATCTAATCAAAATTTAAGTTAAATTATCAATTAATTTTAACCATACATTTAAAAAAATTCTACAATTTTCCAACCACACATTCCATCAAATTTATCAAAATCTCCAAAAAAAAAAAACTGATTTTAATCTCTACCAAATAGGGGCTATATCATAAGAAATATCTTGATGAAGTTAAAAAATTGTGAAAACTTAGAAAGTATAGAACAATAATGCATAATATAGGCAACATAAGAGTTTTATAGTCACACGTAACATAGTGATGAAGAAGTCATTTATAAATTATAAAAATGTAGCCCTTTCTAATAACTTTCAAAAACACATAATCAAATCATGCGGTCTAGAAGAGTATGGCTAAGTTTTGGTTCACCCAACAAAATCAATATCGTGTTATATTAATTTTGGAATAAGCGTTGTATTTTGGGAGGTAAACATCCACTTGATCTTGTTAGCACCAATATAGGGGTGTGAAATGTGTCTTAAAGAAATTTGCATTCGCGTACGTCACTTTATTTAGTCTCCTTCTAATTTCTACTTTTTCCTTAAATGTCTGTAAAATCATCGTTTTGTTTATTTTTCATGCTCATATCTTGATTTCGGTAAGTCAAAATACAATCCGGTAGTTTGCATGTCAATTGCAAATAAATCATGCACGTGCTTTTTGTTAAAAGAATATATTTCATGCACTATTATTCCAACAATCTCACGACAGATTCGTTCTTTACGTCTTCTAAAGTTGTGAATATTCAGGAAACTAATTGAAAGGAAGTAAAGACGAGTATACTAAACCAGTATAATTTTTAATTATATATTGAAGTTGTCAATATTTTTTATTTAAACTGGAGTCATGTTATAAAAATAACAGATATTAGAATAATTGCATCAAATTTCATGCTATCTAAATTTGTTGCCTACATCTCATGGTTTGCAAGAATCTGTACTACATACGATAACTTGATGTTTGGCCACCTCTTGCATCATTTCAATTGGGCTCTCCCCAATGGGATAAATGTTGAAGAGATTGATATCGAAGAATACCCCGCTCTCGTCACATATATGAGAAGACATTACGAGTCCATTTGTACAAACGTGTATTAACTTGAGAGGATGTAACATTCAGCAAAAATGTTGAAAATACTGCAGGTGTTGTGAACAAACAAAAAAAATAAAAAGAGAGAGAGAGATACGAAGAGATTGGATTGAGGAATTCAAAAATTGTATTATTAACTTTTTTTTTTAAATAGTGTTGATAAAAAATATGTACACATTCTTGTTATATGAACTTGTAGCTTCCATGAAATTATAACTTTCCAAGATTGATGACAATTATAATAGCAACTCCCATAGGATTGTAACTCTTGGGGGGCCTACGTATATTTTAGTCCATCCATGTCATCTTGCACATTCAGAAGTTCCATCCCACTTTTCATTTCTTCATCGAGCATTGAGCTTCATCTCTAGCTCTGGTTTTCGTTGAAACTTGTCTAGTTGTCTTCCACCCCTTTGGAAATTCACTTCGAATCCAACCATGAACCCGGGGAACTTTGAGATCAATCCTCGGAATTGATCAAGATTTTCTTAGTTTTATCAATGACCCTGGAAACAACAGAACTATGATTGATTGGATCATTTTTAATGATCAATAAGCTTTCTACATTACTTCGTAAGATTTATCAATGGAAACCATATGAATTACAACAAATTAGTAGATTCAAATAATTTACGAGTTTTTCATCAAGTTGAAAGACCTGAAAACTGTGAAACACCATAAAGTACTTACAGAAGCTGTAAGTGGAGAGTTTCATATTTCTTCACTCAAATCCACGGAATCTCGAAGTTCAAGAAGCTTATTAGATGAAATGTTACTTGGATTCTTCTTCTCCTTCAATGGAAGAAGCTTTCCCGCATATAAGCACTTTATGATCCAGTTAACTGACTGCATTGAATAATCAATAATCTTCAGTTGGATGAAAAGGGAAGATGAGTGTAGTGAATCTACTCAACCAATACAGTAATTTTCAAATCTGATTGAGCTTCTGGGGCTCTATTTGATCTTAAGTTAATTAGACTGTTAACAATGGCAATGATTAAGACTGACCACCATAGGAATGTTCTGCTCCTTGGTACAATGCTTCAAGTGACGAGATGCATTATTCTCATCAGCAATAACAAAACCCATTGAAATTCTTCCTGCTTCAAGACTCTGGACTAAACTTTGGAGAGTTTTGAAAACCTGACCACCACCATGCTGAGCAATCAACAGATCAAAAGAAGGCTAAAATTATTTCGTAATCTTTTCATTGAAGAAAATGGGAAAGCAATATTGACTAACTACAAACAATGAGACACGAGATTTAAGTAAGATGCAAAGAAGGCCATTTACTAAATGTCAGTTCATAGCAAGAAGGCTATTTACTTTATAGTCCAGCAAAGGTATTTAAACAAATATTTAGTAGAGCTATTGTGGTGTTGGCTCTCAAAAAGTTGGAGCCAAATATAGTTTCTGAGAGAAAAAAATGAAATAAAATTATACTGGTTTCGTTCATCTCTTTGGGTTGGAATAATGAGGAATTTATTGTAAGTAGGGAGTTTCAAGGTGGGGTATGAATAGGTAAAGATGAGAGATTTAAATGCAAGGAGTGATTGATCTCGAAAAATACACAATGATTAAAACCTGAATAATCGACATGAAAGAAAATATATGCTAGCTGCACAGGGCTGTTAATAAGAGGGTAGAAGAAATCAAGTGTACCCCTAGATTTCGATACGGATAACCGCTCAAGCATGCATTTGATCTGAAAAGCTTCAGAAGCTCTTAATATTACAATTTTCTTAACCCTAAATGAAAAGCATTCTAAACCTAATTGACAAACTGTACAAACCAAACAATAGAAGAACTATTATTTTTTTTGCCAAGATAAACCTTGATTTGACTCGAGACTGGTGTGTTCTATGGCTTTTTGGCAAGGGAACACCTTCGAACTCAAAATATGGAGGCAAAACATGGTATAGCCAATATTCCATTTTGTCCAACTAACTCTAATCCTATGCATGACATTCTCTGCAAGTCTTGCTCCTTGTACATTTGAACTTAAAGCTATCTGGGGACAAATGATACTCTATCTCGATGCAACCATCCGGGTTGTTCATACTATGACTAAGTGGCATGTAATGTATCTTTGTTTTGCCTAATCTAAAACACTTGAACTTTAAAGTTTTCCTCCAAAATTATTAGAGGAGAATATATACAAGTCTTGTTGTCTTTCTTTACAATTTTCCATCAAATATTGAAATGTTTGAAGGGCTTCAATAACATATCTCCCTCACATAATCCAAAACCACTTCTCCAGCACCTTTAAAATACACCTTAATTTACATTTAATCCTCATCTCCAGTAAATTCATAATACGATTGATGAACCTGAAGCCTTGACATTTTGTACAATCTTGAAAAACTCCTTTACTATATATGGACCAGAACACTCTTTATTCAAGCCTCGACATTAAGCACGATCTTTAATAACTCCTTTACCCTTATAGATAGGGACCATAACACTCTTTATCCATTCATTATATATCATTTTACACCTTAACATCTCATTAAAAAATTCGTCGAAGTACATACCTTTCCTTGATACTTCTAGGGAACGTATTTAGAAAAATAAAAAGAGAAAAGGAAAAGGAAATCCATCAAGATGCATGTAGATGATGTAGTTGCAATAATATTGGACATTTAAAGGATTTCTTTAAGGTTAGTTTACTAAGCTGCATCATTCTTCTCTACTGACTAAACTCAAGCTTTAGTTATTTCAGGTAATAAAGTTCATGACTTTGGAACTTGACAGCACCTCTTCGTAAAATACTTATATAGAGTAAATATTATCTTTTTGTTCTAGAGTTTTTTGTGCCAGTGGCCTGTGGCACAGAAATGAGACTTAAACCTTCCGTTTACTTTTTTATACCATGAACCCTCTATGTGTAACTCTTAAAGATCTCTAGACCGAAATACATGCACAAATCTATCATTATTAACGTACAGCATGGTAATAGTGCAGTTGGTTCTTCTGATTATCATTAAATGCACATCCAACTGTTTGCTTTTCCTTTTTCTTTTTTATATTTATTATCCCAATGTCACCGATCTTAATGAAAGAAACATAAAAGCAAGTTCCAAGAAGAGGGCAGCAAAAAGTAAACATCTTCCCACTCTACCATGCAAGCAAGCCTTTACCTTGACAATGATTTCCATTTTGGTGAATATTTTGGGTTTTCCATGAATCATGAACCCCATATTGTCAAAAATTAAGGGATAGCTTTTGGATTGATCTTGTATATGCCTTCCGCTAACATTTCGGGGTAAGATCATATATCTGAAAAGTTAAATCAACTTAGAATGAGGTAATGTAACAAGTGAGCGTAAAAGATCTCTGAAAAACAACAGTAGAGTTCATATAATTTTAATTTGTCACAGTAGTTTCATCATTGTAAAAAGAACACTTAGAAAAGGACTCTCCCTGGAATGCTGGATGGCATATCTTACCAAAACCCAAAATGTCATTATAAAACGATAGACATGGTAATCAGGGGAAATTCACCATCAACCCATAATAATGAACTTATGTGGATTTTTACAAGTATAAAAGAAAAGATCTGACATAAGCTCAATAAGAGCCACAGGTCACAGTTTGAGGGAATGAACCAAGTAGAATTATTTCAATTCTTTTGTCGATAGATTATAATGAACCATCTGCTTGTAGTTCACCTTTGAAATGATGATATGTTACAGTATCAGTAGGGCATGGCTTACAATGATCAGTGAACACCAAAGAGACAACAGTTCAATTGCAATATTGCTAAGCAACATTATTGTACTAAAATTATTCAATCAAATTACAGTTAATGGTTAAATTTAATGCTTTTGCCACAAAGTTTGTGTTGCGGGGTACATTCAATTACTTAGAGGCGAGTATTGAGCAAAAGCACTGAATAGACATTAGGTAATTAGGTTCATTGCCCTTCTCTAGTTTCTTGCCATCCTACTCCATGATCATGAGTTTTTACAACATAAGGGTTCACCCTTTTCAGATGGAAACCTTATTCTACTGAAATTTGCTGAGAACTTGCACGAAAAGGCCTTGATCAATGCGTTAATTGGGATATCAGTCATTGTATCTTTGGTTTTTCTAATCAACAGAGGTGTTTGTCTCTTTTTCAGCAACCAAAAATAGGATAAGATGAGATTTGAGAGCATATTAAATTTTATGTGCATAGAAAAGTAATATGATATTGGAAATTTAACATGCCACTCACCAATAACTAGCATGTATCACTTATTTAGAATTTCGTGCATGTTTCTGTTACAGAAAGTAAAAGATCACTTTCATTTCCATTTAATCAACATAGAAAAATATCGTGTATAGATAATACTCTCTTCACTTTCGTTATCTTGCAATTGTGGAATTCCGATTCAAGTGTATGTGAGGTTATTTGATAAACTATCCACTAGATGACCAATCACGCATTTTTAATATAATTTTCTAGAGCGTAACCAGTTATTGACAGCACATAAATTCAGATATGCAGCAGTAACGTCTGTATGTTGACTGTAGTCGGTGTAGTTTGTGTTTCACTGAAATAAATATGATATGAAGTTGTGAATGCAAATGAAGGCAAGAAAAATATAAATCTGGGCATTTCAAAGGACATACTTTTCAGGTGGCAAGATTAAACCTGCTGCAATTGAATCCGTTAGCCAATCAACTTTAAGAATCAAGGCCATCACTGCACACCCATACAAGAATTGTATCGTTTGTAACTGAGATAACAAGATCACGTGTTAGACGTTAGACCACTCTGGATACTCCAAATTAAAATCAAATTTCATAAGAATGAGTAAATCAATCAACAGTGTGCAAATTCAGAACACGCTAGATATAAAATGATACCTTTGTCAATCATTGGTGTTAAATCAATAGATTCCATATTCGAATCAAGCCAATTAACACTGACAGATCCAACAATTGCCCAATCTCCGAGAAAATTAGCAGTCAATGATACTTGAGTCTGTAAAATTTTCAATGGATAATATACATTTTTTGTCTGATCAAAGATGGATTAACAAATTGATTTCATACTTTGCCTGACTGCAACAAATAATTTTAGCTTCTTTTATTTGGATTATTCAACTTTATCCTTAAAGTTCTCAGTTTCCCTTCTGTTCAGGTAATAGGTCCGAGATTGGAAATATAGGGAGTCATTGTTATGGTGTGTAGGCATCAAATAATGTTAAAACTCGTAAAATATTATTCTAATATAGTTAAAAGCCAGGACAAAGGTAGATCAGCAGATGCATCATGAAAGAGTCAGAAATAAGCCATCAATGAGTAAGTGAGAAGAAACAGTGAAAAGAGAACAGAAACCGTGACAGAGTCATGAAAGATTTTTAGTCCTGTTCCTCAACAACTTAACCATTCAATGAGATATCTTATGATTGTTTTTAATAATATATGACATGTGCACCAACGAATTATAATACCAAAACCTGATTTATTTATTTTTTCTGTTGAATTGATGCTGAATTTATTATTACAATCTGAAGGATTCAAACTACACATGTTTTCCTATCTGTCGCATGGAGAAACAGAAAAGGATAAGGTCTCAGTGTCCGGCTTCCCAGTTTGAAATCTGTTCCAAATCTGCGAACTGAAGAAGTCACGATAGCTATTTGTAGCTTTGCTGATTTACAGGGCCTTCTCAACTTTACCAATTTTATGTCTAAATGCATTTATTCTCAGAATGCATTAATAAAAAATCAGTTGGACTAACCAATGTTTCAAAAACAAGCCAGGGGATTGAATCAGAAAAGATAAAGGGTGAATCGGTGGTCAAAAAAATTAAATTTAAAAAAAATTGTGGGTGAACCATTTGGTTCTTAGATTATTTTAACGGGCTATAAATTTCTGGGTTTTTAACCTATAGCCAAAACATTATTTCAAAATTTTCTCTTCTTTTTCCTGACAAGCAGTCCAAACAATTCAGATAAAACAGAATGTTGAACCATGAACAGAAAAGTAAATAAAAATCAATTTTTAGTGATACCTTCTTCAAGCATAGAACAATTGGTAGGACCTGAGGCTCAAACCTAGAGCTTCCCTTTCTCCTGAAATTTGGAGATGGTATATCAGATAGAACCATGCCACCATATTTTATAATGAGACCTGCTATTTCCTTTTCCTTGCGACGAGAAAATCCAGTAAGCATGAATTCCATATTTTGGAATATTAACCTCTTCCTTTCTTCACCAAAATACTTCGCCGGGTAGTGTTTTGACTGTTGAGATCTAGATTCAAAACGTGGACTGGAATGCCTCACCTTTTTAGCAGCTCTTGTTGAATAACCTACACGGATGAAGCAAAGTAGTTGCTGGATAAACTTCTGACAGTTCTGAAGATAATAGCTAAAATGTAGATTTTGTTTCCCCTTACAAGTTTTCGACGAATTTTGCAGCCTTCGATGTTTCTTGTTCTCTGGAATATTAATTTCTGTCTCTAGAAAGCTGACACGCTTTGATGCTGAAAATGGATTGGCAATTTGATTTTTGCCTTTTAACGGTGCCTTCTGTAGGCTCTCACCTGGAGAACATTCCACAATACTTTCTGGCAATGCCATCTTATTCAGATTTTCTTCACCACGATCATATGTGGAACAATTAGAAACCCGGAAACTGCGGTGTGTTCCACGATTTAATACAAGAGGAAGGAGAGATCTCTTATTTTTCTCAATCTGCAAAACAGGAACCCTGGCCTTAACCTTTGCAGTCTCCTCACAGTTACTGAAACATCTTTCAAGGGAATTTAATTTGGTATTGCTGTCTATCAAGAACGATCTCCCTCGAGGACCTTCTTTCTCCAAGACGGTTGAATGGCTAGGCAATAGAAGGCTATAATTTCCGAGTGAGGTGTGTAGCCTACGAACTTCGTGGTGCGACTCTTTGATACTAGACATTGCCACAGCAACTGCTTCTCCTTGACCTAAATCATCATTTGAGGCTGAGGCCCTTGGCGAATTGTCCTTTGCATGTTCAGCTGTAATGCTGACACGTCTAGGAAGAAATATGTTGTCATGATGTAGAGCTGATGAACATACATTTTCAGAAATACTACACGGCACAAGAGAGCAAAGAGGGTCCATAAGAGATGCACAGGAAGGTTGTGCAATATCTTGAGAAAGTAATACTCCATCCTTTGCTTTGTTACAAAGATCTTCAGAAGGTATACTTGACTGAGAAGCTGCAACGGTCCTTTTATCCTGATTCTGCACAAAGGAATTCTCATCCGGAGCAACATCTGCTGATTCTGACAAAAAGCTCGTCTCGCAAACAAAAGGTTCTGGGATGTTATGTTTCATTGGAGCAACACAATTCACTTCCCTCTGCTGAGTGGATAGTAATAAGAAACAAATGAAGGAAAATACATCAGTTTAAATAGAAAAGAATCAGGTAGATGTAGCTATAGATAATTAAAGGGCAAAACTTTATTAAATGCGAAATAAAAATAGATACTGGTATTCAGTCCAGTAAAAGTATGCAGGTCGTAAAAATTTATAGTAATGTGGTTGGGAAGAAGTGCAAGCCCAAAAAGTTTTTCATTATTATGTATTTATGTTCAAGACAGAACTTGACTATAAATTGAATGCCAAGTCGTCATTTCAATTTCCCTAAGTACGATAAAAAATATTTGAATCTTGTTTCAACGTCACAGAAAAAGAAATCCTAATGTGCTAATAAAAAAAGAGGGAAAAATTCACGACGAGCTTAAAAGCATGAAGTCCTTTCTAAAATTTTGAAATCCCACCAAATCTTCAAACAGCAAAAAACACAACTCGTCTTCATTAGTAATTGTGACATATATAAGGATTTTGAGTTCCTTTTTTTCACATATAGCTATTTTATGCACCAAAAAAAGATGATTTTTCTTGGTTGTTTAGCATAAACAGCAATAAACATATAAATTGCAAATTGACTAAAAGGAAGAATTATAGACGTCAAGAACCAAAAGTCTAATCACAATAGAAGATTAAAGAAAGAAGCTCTGAAACATACTCTTCACCTCTAAATTGAAATGGTTGAAGCATTGGAAAACAAATCTCCATAAGTTCATATGGTGCACCGAAAGAGCCAAACAGGTTAAAGCGGTAGGTACCATGAGAACAAAATATCACAAATTGATACATACCTTCCAGGTCCAACCACCATACCAACGACTTTGGAACCGTTCTTGAACAATATTTGACACGTCATTATGTCCTTCTGTTTAGAGTAAAGGAAAGCAACAGGTTACGAAACATCATCATTTTCTAACACTGAACAAGAAAGCAGAATAAGGAAGTAAATCTCTCTACCTTTACCATCTTCTTGATGATTCTCAGTTGGAGAAGAGCTTGCATTTGCTTGAAATGAATCTTTAACTGTGATGGTCATATCGACTTTCTGCATGAAGGAAGTTAAACAAGTCACAAAACTTTACATAATTGAAAATGAAAAAAATCTCCACATACAAGCACAAATTTCAATGTCGTAGAAGTTCGATTGCAAGTCAGAGAGGGGTGGGGGATTTAATACAACCAAAAAGTGAAAAGTTGAAAATAATAATAATAATTATTATTATTATTATACCTCTATTGATGTTGAACTATCAAAATCTTCCTCTGCTGGAATAAGCTCCAGGAGTTCATTGTGGCATCCCACACTGGTAGAACACAAACCCCAATCTGGAGGATTTTCAATTTTCTTTTGTGCGTTCCCGTCAAAACGTTTTAATGTAAAATCCTCTGTTGCTTGCATGCCATCATGTAAAACAACTCCCATTCTATGTTTAGGGCTTATATAGCTAGTTTTACCACAATCAATTGCAGCCTCATACTTATCTGCTTCAGATTCGGAGTCAAGCGTATCCTTAACTTGAGATACACTTAACTCAATGCCATGAGAGTAATCAAAACGAATCCCAACATCTTCGTATGCATCTTCCATAGCCACATCATCGAAGTCTGATAGATGATCAAGTTCAATTATTTCATTGACTGAGCTACTGACGGTGTTTCTCCAAACTTCCAACCGCGCTTGTTGCACCTGAAGGGTAGCTTCGAGGATAGTTGAAGCCAGAGAATGTTTCATAAATGGGTCACTACTGATTATTTCATGAATTACCAGTGCTTCAGATGCTGCTATACTCAGTTCAAGTGCTGTAGCAGCAGCATCAGAAGATTTCTCATCTTCATGCTTCAATGATTCATTCTTGTCAGATGGTTTTTCCAACTGCACCATCGAAGACAAATATATTGCACTAGAATTATGGCTTGGACTTAATTCATCCACCTTCCCCTGTAGAACTCTGGAACTTTGAATAGGTTGCATGACCAAAGGACGATCCAACTCCGTTTGACTTGTGTCAGTAGTTAGAGCTGTCTTCTCTGAATTGCCATCCAGTGACAGACGAAGATGAGAGCATACCACCTTCTAAAGAGACATGCCATAGGTATAGCTGAGTTTTAGGTGGATTCATAAATTTCAAGCTACAGAACGGGTTTTAAAAAATAAGGCATTCACAAAAAGTTAGGAGAAAGAAAAAGTCTCAGGATATAGAGTTGAAGCCATCAAGCAACCAATTACACTATTTCAGCAACAAAGATCTGGTCAGTGTACAATATCTGTCTCTTGTAGTTGATTTTCTTCAATATGAAAGTCTCCAGTTATCGAAACTGACGAAGAATAGAAAATGCAAAAATACCGTCTCTTTCTATATAGAATGTTCTTTTTGCCTTTTTTTCGGCATTTAAGCTCTTTCCAGAATTTGTCAGTCAAAACTGAGAGGGAGATACATCTGATCCTATATTATTTACTTTTTAAATATTTGCATATCATTATTAGGCTGCATAATCATGGTAGACGTGTACAGACTTCTACAGAGGCTAATTTCATGAATTAATGATAACAAAAAAATCATTAGATATTTAATGAAATTGGGTAAGAAGATTCAATAATTAATATATATTGTAGAGAGCCAGATCGGAGGATAGGAAATATATTATCCTTGGTGTGATGGACTAAAATATTGTCAAAGACTCAAAATGATAGATTACAATCCTTTGTTCTCCTTTACTTGAATTGTAGATCCAAGTATATGTACATCAACATAGTTGAGAAAGTTCCTCTTCTTCAAACCCTCTACTCATGGGAAGTGAACGAACTATCTGAGTCTCGAAGGCCCCAGGACAAATATGGGAAGCAGAACCTTCCGTAAAGGATAGCGAGTGCTATTTTTTCATATAATTTTTTTTGTCCAGTAAAGTGCGTGAAAAACTTAATAATTAATAGAACAAATATATTTATATTATGATTTCTAAAGATTTTTAGTTATGAAAGAGATGACTCTGATTCAAGAGTCATCACATTGTTTTGTGGATAACTTGGATATCGAAATGAAGTGCCTTCAAAATAGTCAACTATCCAAATAACCTGAAACGATTTATTGTATTCTAAAGCAGACTAAAATTATAAACTCCCAGAACATTCAGTGAATTACAAACGCAACATAATTAATTCTAGACATTCACAGTGTAAAAGACTAGAAAAGCAACGAGTCAATCATAGTATGCATAGGTGTATGAAAGGTGGTCCTGGACCTCTATGGCACTCTTCTCAGCAATATTCTATACCTCTTAAAAGGAGTGCATAAATCTCCAGGAATTGAAAATAAAATTCACTGACATCAAATGAAAATTATATATAATCACAATAACTCCAATGATGTATATATCATACAAATTAGGTACTGAATTAGAATCACATTACCGGAAAGAACTTACATTTTCTGTAGATTGAGCACAAGTAAATGGTGAACTGTCATTTCCTGATAGAAACAATTGACCAGTCACAAATCCACCTAAATTCATCACTGATTCCCCTTTGCTAATGTTATCCTGATGAAACTGCAATCTCTGTCCAAATGCAAGGAAACTTAGTCAAAATCCGTTTTAAACCACAATTTCAAAAAACTAAGCCAGTCACATTTTTTTAGCTAAAATGGAAAAAAATCATTAGTTTATATCCCACATTATCAGCTAAAGAAATGAACATTTTTCAACAGGATAAAAGTTAAAGAAGGTGATTGCAGAGAATAAATAACTTCTAGGCAGTTGCTAAGCTAAACTAAAAGATACAAAATTCATCCATTTCCTGTCTTCGATTTAGACCAGTAGGATATATCACTTGCACAAAGCATTACTTTCTTCCACCTCAACAAATAGTTTTAGTTTCAAATTTTCAGTAAATATAAGTACTGCAACAAATTCTTCACACTTAATCAACGATAATACTTGTCTATATTTTCTCCTAGAAATCAACTTGACCAGGGGCCAGGTCGATAATATATATTAAAATGTAAACATATTTTCTAATCAATCAAAATGTCCAAAGACGAAGGTCCATAAATACTCCTAGAAACAAGCACATAAAAACAACTATTACTGTCTTTACCTCGACACTCTGCTGAAAAGTTTTGTGTTCTTCGTCGATGACCTCGACACTTAATGGTTGAAAATCGCATTGCTGAAGCCATCCCGGGAGCCAGGCTGGGTCCTGTCACAACCAAAAGGATAAGGAAATTACTCGTAACAAATTGATAGAACAGATGAGCGGAATTATGATAGAAGCGAAAATTTGCAATATGATGACTGAACCTCGGAGAATTGCGGCGGGCGAAGCCCTGATATGCTTCCCATTGAATATTTTTAAGCGTGATTCATCAGTTCATTCTTCCATCGCTCTGGAAGTAGCGGTGGCGGCAGGCGCGGGATAAGAAGCGCCAACGGGCTAACCTTCGCGCCAAAACATTTATATAGTGTCGTCCCAAGCTGATTGGGTCAACTACGGGCCGGGTTGTGTGTTTTTGGGTTTGGGCTGAATTTTCATTTGAGCCCAATTCACAATAATGGGAAAATTAACCATTATTTGATGGGAAAATTACACAAATGTAACAGATTGAAAAATCGTAAATACACAAAAAATCAGGCTTAATTTTTTTTATATGCAAATACAACACAGTTAGTGAATTTAACATCGAAAAGAGTAATTTTATTTATTAACAAGAAACTCTTATACAATTTAATTATAATGCAAAAATTGAACTATGTTGTTGGAAATAGTTTGATTTTTTTAGTGTGTATTTAAACTATCCCTAACTTTCTAACTGCAATATTTTATTAAAATATAAGTCGACCAACAGTTGAGATTTGTAGGTTTTATCAAGAAAACATATAAAAACGCCGTATATGACCTGACCGTTAGTTGTAATATGTACTGAGCTTAAGAAATTTGCTAGCATAGAAATAGTGTATTTCGTTCATTAATCATTACGTGCATTTTGAATCGAGAAATTGCCTATAGAAAATATAAAAATAGTTTATCTTGACTAGGGCTGGACAAAACTTCTGAACCGAACCGGACTGAACCGAACCGAGCGGTTCTTCATAAGTTAAATACCCGAACGGGTATCTGAATTGAGAACCGATGGGTTTGGTTCGGTTCTCGGTTTTAGACCCAGAACCGAAAAATCGAATAAGAACCGAATTTAAATAATTTTTTAAATTTTTAAATTTTTTTTAAACAACTTAGCAAATTAACTAATTTAGTTATTAATGTTCTCACTCCCAAGTCAAGTCCATGCCTGACTAGCCCAGCCAAACCCAATTTCTAAATTCAATTTTT
>CAIGRT010089026.1:0-12044 GCA_903798405.1 Fraxinus platypoda
AATGGAAAAAAAAATAAAAAAATTTCAAAATTTTGCGGGGAAGAGTTGAAATTTTTGCAGGGGCAAAACTGAAAAATACATTACAAATTAACTAGGAATAGTGGACCAGCGGACAATGTTGGGGGGCGGTCAAACTGAAAAATACATTACAATTTAACTAGGAATAGTGGATCAGCGGACAATGTTGGGGGGCGATCGCCCCCTGCCCCCTATCTCCGTCTCTGAGTACATCTCAGATTTCTTTAACAGTTTTAGCTGATTTTGTCCATTTTTTAAAGTTTTTTAACAGAAGCATATTGTATAGCCATACTGGAAGCAACTAGTTGTGTCTGCACACGCGTGGGAGGCGTCCCAGAGGCATGGTCATTATACATTCTCTCTTTGCTCAACTAGTTTGATGACTTCTTCAATTGTGCTAGTATTGTGTGGGGATGAGATTTTCACTGGTGCTGGCTTTTTGCCAATTCTGGAAACTTACAGTTGTGCATTCAGACTTCTGAAATGTTTACCTTCTTGTTTTATAGGTTCTTCCAGATGATATGACTGTTCTTGCAAAGTCGGATCCAAATGACATGGTACAAGCAATTACAAAGGCTATCCATATACTTCCCCATATTGATCCACAAGCAATGCACACTCGGGTGAGTTCTACGAAGCAAAAAAATTGTCAAATTTTCACCATCTTGGCTTAGGCACTTAATAAATAGAACATTTTCGGTTAAAAAAACATGCCTAACTTCCATGACATCAATTAAAGTGTGAATCAAAGCTGTATCCATTGCTTTGGGTTAAATGTCAAATATGCTGTTTAATTCAATGTTATACTGTTCAACCTTAATTTTATCATAGCTGAATCATCTTCCTGATATCATCATCTCCCCCACTATTTTGTTCATAAGGAATGTATTAATTTGCTCATGTGTTCCTACCGAGGTCTGCATGGCATTGATTCTGAAATCATGCAACACGAGATCAAACGTATGTATGCACAAACAGATGAGATAATTTTTCCAATAAAACCATCATTTTTCCACCAACGTGATTCATTTGAATTAGTCATTCTCCACATCACCAACATCCTTACATTCTTTGAATTCACAAATCATACATAGGGGCTAGGGCCTCTGATGCTCAGACTCTTCGAAATAGTCGGAGTACCTGTGTCGGATACGACACGACATGAGTATGGGTATGAGATTGAGTTTGAAATCGTGCAACAGGAGATCAAACGAATGTATGCACAAACAGATGAGATAATTTTTCCAATAAAACTATCATTTTTCCACCAACGTGATTCATTTGAATCAGTTATTCTCCACACCACCAACTTCCTTACATTCTTTGAATTCACAAATCATACATAGTGTCTCTGATGCTCGGACTCTTCGAAATAGTCGGAGTACTTGTGTCGGGTACGATACGACATGGGTATGGGTATGGGTATGGGATATGTGTCGGATCCTCCAAGTTTAATCCCACACTTCGTTGTTTTTGCTTCTTCTTCTTCTTTCTTCTTCTTTCTTTTCCTTTTCTTTCCCTTCTCTTCTTTCCCGTTTGTACTATCTATAAACCTAGCATCGTCGTCGAGAGGGTGGAGAAAGACGGCGGCGGCGTTAGGTTTTCCTTTTTCTTCTTCTTTTTTTTCCTTCTTTCTCTTTGTATCGGTGGTTTAGGGTTTTGTTTATATAAAATGAAATTGGTTCCATATAGTGCTACTTAGTGCTCCACTAAGTTCAAATTGCAATCAAGTTCTTCATTTTCTATTTTATATAACATTTAGNTTTGGTCTATTCAAAATGACATCTTTGATTAATAAAAAAATTGAAGTTTGAAATACATACCCGTGTCCGAAATTTGGACTCGTTTTAACCATGTCCTCATATCCTACATTTTAGAAAATAAAAGATCCGACACTCAGATACGTACTTGTACTCGAGTCCGAGCATCATAGCAAAGGGCTTCTAGGGAAAAACTTATCCATGAATTAATTTTACTTGTCTTGTTCATGCATGTATCCATGATACAAGTTGAAGTAAATTACTTGTGTTGAGTAGTTAAGAAACAAGTCCAATAATGATAAAATCCAATGTTGGTCATTTACATAGCTATTTCTAGCAGAGCTTTAATGGCGAGAGATGGCCCTTGACTATGGAAAACTTGTAAAAATTATCTTACTATTACACATCTATTTCACAGACACCATTCTCTCAAAATTGAACCTGCATCCTTCGTATGAATTGACATTGATTTTTGAAAGTGTCAATGATATGCTGACTGTAAAATAAGATGGAGTAACCAATTATATCTGGGGTGTGATTATCGTTGCAGGTAAGTTATCCAAGGGTATAAACCGTATGGTAACCTTTTATCTTTTTCTCGAGACTGTCTCCTCTGATAAAAAATATATTATTTTCACTTGGCTAAATACACAAGAATGGTCGTTTAATATATAATTGTAGTACATAATGTGTTAGTAACCTTAATTACCTTAATTACAAGGGATTAAATTCCGAACAGGGTTGAAAATCTAAGGGTCTGCTCTCTTTACCATTTTCAAACCATTTTCTGTTTTCGATTTTTCAAAACAGTAAAAACGCGTTCTCTTTCCTATTTTAGAAAATACGTTTTTGAAAACAAATTAAAAATTTACAAAGAAAACTCAAAACGATAAATTTATTGCTTTGAGTGTTTTCAGTTATAATCAATTTAAAATTTTCAAAATACGTTTTGGATGTTTTCAAAACAAATTTTCAAAATGCCAAAAAGAACGTATTTTCAACAATCTCAAAATGGACACTCAAAACACAAAATCCAAAATGAATTCAAAACTCAAAACACAATACTGAAACACAAAGAGAACAACCCCTAATTTCCCCATGCAAATATGTGAAAACAGATTAGCGACATTAATTTTTTCTAATTTATTTATGAACAGATGAAGACACTGTACAGTTGGCATGATTTTGCTAGAAGGACAGAGATTGTTTATGATCGTGCTTTGATATGTGTTTTATTTTTGATTTCGTACAATTACTATTCATTTAGAAGTATTTTATTTTTGATTTCGTGAGAGAGTATTTTGAGCAAAATAATTTTTTTTCAGAAATTATTATTCACATCTTGAAGTAAGTGCTTGTTTGGATTTCATTATAAACATAATAATTTAAAAGTTAAAGTCAAATTTTAATTTTAACTACGGGACTCACAATTACTGTTCACTTATTCACCACTAATTTCTATCACATATTAAATTTATAGTGAAAGACAAACTAGCACGAAATATACGGTCTTCCAGAATTTTGATAATTTCATATTTTGCACAAAAATAAATGGAAAAATGGTACCGAACAATTTTGAAGCCAGGCGAAGGTCTTGTTGTATTTAGTTTTCATGAACCCTAACAGAGTACTCATCTATAATTGATTTTTTATTCTTATTTTTAAAATAATAATTATATTTACTTTATTTAGAGACTTCTCTTTCTCTTACTGGACAACCAAAGTTTAGAATGAAGATCTATTCATAATATGCACTACGTTAATAATTAGTTAATGGAGCATATTAAATCAAGTTATAGATTTTGATATAAGAGATTCAAAAAACTGTGTGTATGTCTATATATTATAGTCGAGTAATGGGACGAGCTGAATTGGGTTTTTCCCACGCGAGTCACTCGCTGGCTCGTCGCTCATCTGGGAGTGGGAAGAAAAAGAAAAATAAATAAATTCTTAATAGAGAAAAAAAGTGCAAGCCGTGAGTCGGTGGCACGAGCTGAGCTGCAATTTTCAATTTATATGCACTTCTAGTCCTACATCTAGCTTTTTTGTGCATGTTTGGTACCTGAACTTCGAGTGCACATATTTTTTTATCCACAAATTCGAATTGCGATTTGTATTTTGCGTTAAACTCAATATTTAATTATCTCTCCAATGGTCTGCCATTTGCATTGAAGATTTTCCTACCAAAATTTATACACTATACTTGCATGATCCATACTTAGGTTCTTTGTTTCACATCTTTAGATCCTTTTATTCCCCAAACTTCATTCCTTTTGCATCTATCTTTTTCAATTTTGGTATTTAACTTATAAACACAACATATCACTAATACGAATACAAATTGTTATGCCTCGTCCGATGAAGCTCCAAGCATCAATCACGTGAAAGCCAACTAATAAATCAACTTAGGTCCACACTCCCCGTAGCTATCCTATCTGGCCTAGTCGAGGTCATCGAATATGATAGTCAAAGTCATGCACCACCTCCGTTCAAGCGCCATATAGAGGCTGAACCATCCATGGTCGAGGCGAGATGTCCACGACTTGCTCCAGTGCTAATCTGAAGCGAGCAACGTTCAAAAGCACAAATGCATCATCTTTCTTCACCTCTACCAAGAGAGATTTTCCATACAACATGTACCTCTCGGTCAACTTGACAGTTCATTTTTTAGATTTCAAGCTTAGGCTATGGTGACTACTTTTCAAAACCATTTAATACACTTGAACCTAGAACTTAATGACATCTAGGACAGGTCACATGTCTTTTATCCAACGGTAACCACTTCGTCTCTTCTACTATGAAAGCTCACACTTCGTAAATTTGAAAGATAATATAATTTTACACTTTCAACAGTATTGTTGCTCACTTAATGTCTCTCTACATCTCAATGCCCATACATATTTGTGGCTCACGTCTTCTGTTTATCACACATCCAAATATATATATAAGTTGACTAATTTGACAATTAGAGTGCTTGCGGTAGTCTCCCATAACCGGAGAAGGTCACGTACTTCTAATAATCTGTTAAAGTGTACAAGAGCCTTACGCATGAACGCAAGTGGAATCAACATCTATTGGCTACATCACTGACTAGAAATTGAGGTCAACATAAATCTGTCTAAATAATCAAATATACATTAAAATGAATAGAAAACTGTTGTTTTATGTTTAGAGGCTCCCTTCTTATTTATAGTCTAATAATTTCTGCGGAAAAAAGAATGACAGTAAATTAAAAAATTCACGGTGGAATTGTTATGTTTGCTCTCTATTCTTGACTCAATTATATATTTTCAGTTATCAAAATTTTTAGGTTAAAAGACCAATTATTTAGAAATTGTATCACAAGACAGTGCAATGGAGATAAGATAATTTATTTAGTGCTATTTCTGTCATTTTTCCTTAATCAGAAATTAACGATACGGGCTTTCCAAAAGGCCCATGACATGGTTGTTAAGGCCCAAGCCTGCTTCATGATTTTGATATGATTTGGAATGTTATCCACTGTCACTGCACTCTCTCAACAATCTCTGGTGTCAAAAATGGCTTCTTCATCACTATCTTCACACGCCAATTCAATTTCTTCTCATTATCATAATGAGGCAAAGAAGAAGAATCAGAGAATTCTTCCATCCTCATTGTTCTTCAGTTCATCCCCCAATTTGTCATCAAACCCTAAAATTTCAGTCCAATTCGTCAACAATGACTATACACAGCCGCTATCTTCATTTCCAAGGCCTCTTACTATCATTTCCATGGCTCCTCCTAAACCTGGGGGCAAAGCCAAGAAAGGTTTCCATTAAATTTTATATATAATCCACCATGTTGTCTTCCATGTATAAATTATTACGGTTTTATGCTTTTTATACTTTTTTTTTTATGTGTGTGTGATTGGAATTTGGCAGTGGTTGGGCTGGTGAAGTTAGCGCTGGAGGCAGGAAAGGCCACCCCGGCGCCTCCTGTGGGGCCTGCATTGGGTTCCAAGGGTGTGAATATTATGGCGTTCTGTAAGGATTACAATGCCCGTACTGCTGATAAGGCTGGTTACGTTATTCCTGTCGAAATTACAGTCTATGATGTGAGTTCCTTCGTTTTTGGATGAATTAGTTTGATTTTGAACTGAAGGGTGTGAATTTAATAAATCTAATTGATTGGGTAGTTGGTGCTTAACTGTGTTTGTTTCTAACTTTTTTCAGGATAAGAGTTTCACTTTTATCTTGAAGACTCCACCTGCTTCAGTCTTGCTGCTGAAAGCTGCAGGTACCCTTTTTTTTTTTGGTTTTCTCCAAGTATATAATGAATTTGATTTTCACTGCTGTTAGTAACTTTGTTTAATTTTATTGCATTAAGAGAAATGCTGATATCTTTTTATTGTAATTGAATCAATGAACCAGACATTGAATTTCCTACATTAAGAATTCTACTGGCATAGCATATTTCCAAAAAAATTATTTCCCCACAGTTGGTTTTTTTTTTTTTTTTTTTAAGCATGAATGTGTTTAATAGGCAGAAAACGGAAGGCAGTGGGAATGATATGGCATCTTTGTTACTATTTGTATGTGTAAGCATCACACAATTAAGGAAATTTTGGTTTTTACTTCAAATAAATTGTACATGCACCGTGGTTTTGTTCGACTAAAATGATTGTCTTACATTACATCCGAATACAGAATATCATGTAGTTAATTTTATATCTTTTGCACGTGTGTCTGGACATTTTGTGAGTTCTCTTTCCCCCTTGGTCCACAAAGTATAATAATTCTAATTCAAAAGTGATAAAACTAAATGCATTCTATATTTCTAGTTGTTTGAGAGGATCACTGACATTGGCTCTGTCCTTTAAATGATGTATCATGGATACTTGGAGAAAGCAACTGGGCATGGTTATTTATTAGTAATTCACTTCAAAAGTAATTTAGTATGTAGAATTGTTCGAAGTAAAGGCTCATTTCAGAGGAAATTAGATTCTGCGGTTGGATCATTTTTTGCAGATTCTGTAAGCATGTACACAAAGAACAATCAACCCATATCCTAATTCAACTCAAATAAACACCGTACCTTCTGTCAGGAACGCCTTCATAGGCAAACCCTAAAGTCTTGATAGCGGATTCAGTTACTCGCATTACCTTCAGTTGAAATTGGAAATGTTTGAGATTATTTAGGTATATTTTTGGGTAACAAACCTTACTTTGAACATTTGCACCTTCCTGGCGAATGCAACCAAGTATGCAAGAACATAGCTAATAAGTTTGTCTTTGTGACTTGTCAGGATTGGAGAAAGGTTCTAAGGACCCAAAGCAGGAGAAAGTTGGGAAGGTAACGATCGAGCAGTTGCGGACAATTGCACAAGAAAAGTTGCCTGATCTGAATTGTTCAACTATAGAATCAGCAATGAGAATTATAGCTGGAACTGCTGCGAATATGGGGATTGACGTTGACCCTCCTGTTCTTGAGCCAAAAAAGAAAGAGCTTGTGTAGGTCGGGAAATTCTTGTATGCTTTAAAGCCTTAAATGGAGTGTAATTACATTCAAGATTAGTCCATTAATTGGTTATATCGCAATTTCGTTGTAAGGATCATGGCATTGGATCTGAATGTGATTGTTGATCAACAGAGTCAAGAGTAATTTGCAAAAGGGAAGAAACAACATTACTAAGACTAATAGTTAATACTATTAGCAAGTTATTGGTATTGTGCATGTTTGGGAGAGATTATTCGAAGTGAAAAATGATTTGTTCTTTTTTTTTTTAGAGAATTTATTGTTAAAAAGTATGAAGAAGTTATAGATATATGTGCAAAATTAATTTATTTGAAGAATGTAGGGTTGAAAGTGAATTTGTGGAAAAATGATTTTCAAAAAGTTGTGCCAAACAGCTTTTCATTGTTTTCAAGGAGAATATGGTCACGTGACAAAAAGATGGAAAATATTTTTTGTGGAAAAAAATAGTCAATCAAACAGCATAAAAGTAGAAAATTAAGTAAAAAAAAAAAAAAAAAAAAAATACATTTTTCATTAAAAATATTGACACGCACCCTAAAATGTCAATTGTGGACACTTGGATTTTACTAAGTCCATTCATCAATTGAAAATACCTGAATTCAGAAGAATTTTTAAAATACACGTTGTTGAGTCAGTTACGGAAGAGTTGGGGATAGGGTTAGGTATATAAAAGCATGAGATGAGATAGACCGATGGACCGACTAATTAATACTATTTATTTATGAATTTAACTATAAAAGGGTGAGTGGGACGTGGATCCAATCATCATAATTCCAAATTAATAATAATAGTATTCTGTAAATTGAACTCAATGATGCAGTTTTCACGCATTCAAGTCCTCCCTCAGTCTGCTACTGAACTCAATGACGCATTTTTCTTTCTAGTTCCTCTCACCCAAGCCAAGGCCAAGCATCAATCGCACAGCAAATTTCAATTTCTTCGACGAAATATACGTAATAACATCTCATTTCTGCAACTCTTTTCCTGCTGTTTTTTCTTTTTGTTTTGATTCTATATGATTTATTTTTTATATCTCTGTGTTGACACCTTTCGGTTGTCTTGTATACTAGTACATATATAGACGGCATGACACATACATGATACTTGTATAAAAAAGTAATGGCTGCAACTTAGGTAGTGTATTGACTTTTCGCTGATTCTTTTGGGTAATTCAAATATATTCACATAGTTATTGCTTGATAGTTCAATGAGGTCTAAGTCTCTATTTTGTTGATCATATTTGAAATTGCAGGTATGCATGTCTACTTTTTATTGATTGATTCCTTTCTATCTCTTTTCTTGGATTCAGATGCTGGAATATATATGTTAGGGATTGGTTTGCTATTTGAAATTATATGTTATAATCATATATGTGCACACACAAGGCAACAATCAGTTTTAAGATACCAGGATCACCCTAAGTTGACTCGTCATAAATTTCTTTCCACTTTATTTTGGAATCACCCCCTTCAGGTTTACCAACTTATTTCATCTCCATCCTTTTAAGTCACCTATTTTGCCTAGTAATATTGCTTATATATTTGTGTTCCCGTTTTGTTTGTTAGCCCATTCCCCCTTGTTATGCCCCTTGATTTATGTAAACAGAGAACTTATTCCAGATGAACTTGTTAAGATTTACTTGATTTTGTAAGTCTATAGTATCTCTTTTCAGTGGTGTTTTCTTACTAGATATGTATGGATGTTGTGCTTCTTCATCACACTTTTGACTCAATGATGTGCTTGATTATGAGTAAGCTTTGATACTTTTGTGTAATTCATGATTTTTTCATGTACCTAGATGGATACGGAAAATTCAGATCTTGGACATGTTATTGAGGTATGCACTGATGTGCCAGCCACAGAAAGGGGCTTTGCTGGAAGCAAGGGATGTGGAGAGGCACCATGTGGTTTTGCTGACGCCAAAACCAGTTCTGCAGATGCACATGAGCGTTCAGCTTCTATGAGGAAGCTTTTGATTGCCGTTGCGTTGTGCATTGTTTTTATGAGCATTGAAGTTTTTGGGGGTATCAAAGCCAATAGTCTTGCAATTTTGACTGATGCAGCTCATTTGCTATCAGATGTTGCAGCTTTTGCAATATCTTTGTTTTCTCTATGGGCCGCAGGATGGGAAGCTAATCCACGTCAATCTTATGGTTTTTTTAGAATCGAGATTTTGGGGGCATTAATTTCAATTCAAATGATTTGGCTTCTTGCTGGGATCCTTGTCTATGAAGCCATTGTTCGACTTATACATGATACAGGCGAAGTAAAGGGCTTTTTGATGTTTTTGGTTTCTGCATTTGGACTGCTGGTCAATGTTATTATGGCTGTCTTGTTGGGACATGATCACGGGCATGGCCATGCTCATGATCACGGTCATGGGCATAAGGCTCACGACCTAGACCATGACCACGAACATGTGCACAGTCATGGAGTTAGTGTCACCCGGAATCACCATCATGAGGGACCCTCCAGATACGATGAGCATCATTATGTCCACGATGAAGACCACACTGAGCCTTTGCTAACAAGTTCCTCTGAAGGTGAAGGTAAATTAGAAGGCAAAGATAAACAGAAGAAGAAGCGAAATATAAATGTTCAGGGGGCTTACCTTCATGTGCTAGGAGATTCCGTACAAAGCATTGGGGTTATGATTGGTGGAGCGATTATCTGGTATAAGCCAGAGTGGAAAATCATTGATCTGATTTGTACCCTCGTTTTTTCTGTAATTGTGCTGGGCACTACAGTCAATATGCTACGAAACATTCTTGAGGTTCTTATGGAGAGTACTCCCAGAGAGATTGATGCAGCAAGGCTTGAGAAGGGTCTTTGTGAGATGGAAGAAGTTGTTGCCATCCATGAATTGCATATATGGGCAATTACTGTGGGGAAAGTGTTATTAGCTTGCCATGTCAAAATGAAACCTGAAGCAGATGCTGACATGGTGCTGGACAAAGTCATTGACTATATCAAGAGGGAATACAACATCAGTCATGTAACAGTCCAGATAGAAAGACAACAGATCTGACGAGTGAGGCTTCTCACAGAACTTGTTGAACTTTTCAATTCATTCCTTAGGAGATCAACTTTCAATTTTGCCAAGTTTGGCTCGTCTCTTTTTGTTTTGTGCTGTGCTGTGTTGTTTTAGTGGTAGTGAAGGATATGGCTGTACTTGGGTAACACTTGATCTTGTGTCACTTCACTGTCTATGTTCATTGTCTGAAAAACATACTGGACCTCTGGTAATTTGATGTGTATTTGAACCTGTGGAACGTGTAACATTATTTTCCTTTTTAAAGTTGTGTTGGGATGGAATGCGTGTAAATTGAACAGTTACTCAGAAAGGTTGTAAAATAATGCAAGTGTGATTAAGGATGGTTTTAATGTGTTGTCGAATATGAAAATTGCCTCTTCAGAGAAGTTGCACTCATTGTAGATTTGCAGGAGTAATCTCAATATTTGCTTGTAGTATGGTAAAAACGTTGTTTCACCATTATCCATGACTCGACTTCGTATTCAGATATCTTGGTACTTCATTATCATAAATTGTTTTGTTCAAGATTGTGAAAATCTTTATGGTTCATGTTCATGATCATCAAATCAGATTGCAGCTTACTTGTATGATTGATGCTACAGCAGAGTTAATGCTCTTGATTAATGTTGGCTAGTTAAGGAGTCTAGTATTTGGAATGGAGAATTTCCCATATTTTCTTCATAAATATACTCATCGAGCCTCGAAAATTTGGACGCAACTGTGAATCTTTGCTGGTTCTAAGGGCCTTGTTGAATGGAAGTCTCCTATTTTCATAAACTTATGGCTTGTTTGAAATAACTTATGCTTATACTTTTTGTATTAGAGTCTTTCGAGAAAATTATCTCGAGCCAACTTTCTATAAAAACTCTTCTATTTAGACAAAAAGTTATTCGAACATATCAAAAAAATAATTTTAACTTTTCAAATACCTTGTCAAATAAGCATCATAGGTGATTAAGTGCTTGTTTGGAATAACCCAAAAAGTTCCTATCATATTGATGTTAAAGTCAATAATTAATTTTAGTCTCACATTTTATGAATTCCACAAATTTTATCACTTTTGAACTATACATTTATCAATTTTTATCAAAATTTATTAAAACTTTTATCAAAATTAGTATCTAATTTACAGGAGGTGTCACTGTCTCCTCATGATCATTGCTTGATTTTTGTGTAAAATAATTGATGAATTTGTTATCCTTTCGTGTTGTTTTCAGTTATACTTTTGAATGACAAGTTGCTAGTGTCCATCCTTTTCCTTGTCTGGTAAATACTAGTACGATGTTGGGCAAACTAATGTCTCTCTCATTTGACCCATTATTTCTCATTAAATTATAATTTATTTTTTTCTTTTTTATTAATCATACATTTTTCAATAGAATAATATTACACATTAATCCAAAAAATTTTCTTCTTTTTTAACTGTACATTCTCCAAAATATTACTATTTCTCTCGTTACAATTTGAAATAATGGGGCCAAACAAGTGCTAAAGAATGTCTATTTCGGACAGAAGTAGTCCAAAATGACCTGAAACCGAAATCTTATCGAACGAGTTTCGAACCCTAGTTCTATTGAGCTCAAGCGTCACGAATCATGGCTAAATTTTAATTTTCCCAAACTGTTGTGATAAAGATTGAAAAACCTAAAAACTTTGAAATCTATCATTGCCTAGAAAATTATCCAGATATTAGCAAAGAAGAAAAATTAGGAGAGCCCAAAAAGTTGTGGGTGATT
>CAIGRT010089101.1:0-11603 GCA_903798405.1 Fraxinus platypoda
CGAAGTCAAATGGACACCAAATTTTTAACATTTTCCATGAAAAATTATACCAATCAAACACAATTAATTACAATTCCCAGTAAAACATTTTCTAAAAAAATCAATTCTCTGTAAAACATTTTTTTTCCACCCATTTTCCACCCTTGCAATTAAACGGACCCTTACTAAATAATATTATTCATTTGTATATGTCAACCAACCCAGAAACTTGGAGTGATGACAAAAATGGAGATAAAATATTAAAACGGACTTTACAATATATTTTGGAGATAAAATATTTTCACAAAGGTCCCTATTTGGCCCCAGTTTGATCCCATTAAATTATAATTCATTTTTCTCACTTTTCTTATCAATTACCCATTTTTAATAAAATAATATTATTTGTAAATCCAAAAAAATTTCCTTATTTTTTAAAAACACATTTTCAATTCATCCCATTATAACGTAGAATAATAGAGGCCAAACGAGCGCTTAATTTTGTTACAAATCAGATTTTTTAGTTGAATTTGATGAAATTTGACAAAATGCATTATTGAAAAATTGACAAAACTTGTGAATTTTATGAAACGTGTAATTAAAATTAATAGTTGACTTTGACTTAAATTTGTATCAATTTTTTTTAAGGATACTTTAATTAGTCATTTGCTTCTACAACTGAACAAATGATCTGAATATTTCTATTCCTTGCGAAATTGGAGACAGTTTGGAACTCTGCATATTGGATCGGCCAAACTTTTCTTCCCGCCTGCATTAACGGCGCTCCGTCATTTTCCTCTGCCTTTTATTACGGCCAGGCCAGTCATTTTCCTTGCCGGCGTCAGACGTTTATTGCATTCCCGCCTTTTTCCTCGTGGACGTGAACTTCCTATATTAAATGGATTGAATAATAATTTGAACCATGCTACAGTGCCCGCGGGGATGACCGTACACACACAGGAGGGGGTTGGATTATTTTATTCGGGGGCGGGACCCGCGTCGAGGATGTGAGTGTGCGGTCATCCCCGCGGTCACCGGCGCGGGTCGTTTAGCATTATTCTAATAATTTAGTGCCGGAACGGTGTTCGTTTTTACGTTACGTAATGTCACGTGACACTTCATCATTTGACAATTTAAAACGTAATCACTTTTTTTATACAATATTTTCCTTTCACATCATATTCAATAACAGCTTATATACTATTTAGGACATATTTGTACCCCATTTTATGAGTTAGAATATACAAATAGCAAAATCATTATTCATTATGAACAATGTCATACAATTTGTGATTTCGATTCGCACTCGTGATTTTTATCTACGTGTATTTTTTAAAATTGAAATGCTCTTTATTTTCAATCAAGTCGAAATATTCTTTCTTTATCCGTTCCCATGGGGCACGGTGTAAAGCACCGAGTTTTCCTAAACCCTAATTCCCAAATTGGCGCCGAAAGAGAGTGCTGAATTTATTATTCTATACAAACGTCATTTTCATATTTCTTGTACAACTCTTTCCTTGCTGTCCAAACTCAAGCCGGCGATTTGGATTTGACGGTCATCGATTCTCTATAACTTGCAACTGACCCCACCTGATATCTTCCATTTGCTGGCGCCAAAATGGAAAATTTAGAGAAGAATTGTTTGAGGCATTGAAGGCCTGTTTGGTCAACATTATTTTTTTCATTCTTATTCTTCTACTCATTTTCAATCACACACTTTTTAATAAAATAATATTTTTCATCACATTAATAACTTTTCCTTCTTTTTCAATCACATATTCCCCATCACATCAACAGTAAAAATGTATTCTTACCTTCAAAATGTGCACCAAACGGGGTGAAATGTGTTTTTGAATAATGATTTTTTAGAGAACTTGTAATTAAAAAACAATATTTTTTTTATTTACGTATAAAATTATTTTATTGAAAAATATGCAGTTGAAAATGAATTTTGAAAAAATGGGCTCAAACAAGAGCTAATTAACCATATTTTGCGTAAAAGGGAAAATTGCACCATTGGTCTTTAACTTTTCAAAAAAGAAAGTTGGTCTCAATATATCATTATAGTGGTGTACTTAGCCCATGTTTGACCCCATTAAAATTATAATTCATTTTCTCTCTTCTTATCAACCATACATTCTTAATAAAATAATATTACATATAATCTCAAAAAAAAAAAATTCTTTTCTAACACACATTTTTCAAAAAATACTATTTCAATCATTAAAATTTCAAGTAATGGAGGCCAAAATATCTAAATTCCTTTTAAATCATCACATGATCTTTACATGTAAGGTTTTCTTAAGCTAGTTTTGCTTCTCAACACGAGTCAATGCTAGAAATTTGATGTGAAAAGGTTTCTATTGCCCCTGTTTGAACTCTAGTTTTTTAGAATAAATTTTATATTAAGTGACTGTTTGGAGCAAGTGTGGTTAAAAAGCAGCAAAATCTTTTGAATATAAATGCAAAATTAGAACTCGTTTTGCTTAACTTTTACTTCCCGTGGAAGAGTTTTGGTAGAAAGTTACCTTAAATTTTTTTTTTTTAAACTAATTTTTAAAAACACTTCTTATTTCGGAAGTGCTTTTAAAAGAAGTCACGTTGAATCGGGTTCTTCCAAAAGCTCTTCTAATTATTAGAAGTACTTTCATAAAATTAATTAAATGGGTTCAAAAGCAGCTTTTCAATTTCAATAACTTCTTTTGATTTTTTTTTCCAAAAGCCATTAGCCATGTTAAACGAGCCTTTAGTTTATTTAAAAAATGTGTTGAAGAAAAAATGAGTTTTAAATAATAGGACTCAAACAAGGGGCTTAATATATTGGATGCTTACATTATTTTGAACTAAGGGTCCGTTTGATTGCGAGAATGAAATTTTGGTGGAAAAAATAAATTTTAGGGAATTAAATTGTCTAGAACTTGTTTTATTGATAATTGTCAATTAATTGTGATTGATTGATATAATTTTCTACCTGAAAAATATTGAAATTTTGGATCTTTTGGTGTTCGTTTGACTTTATTTTTCATGAAAATTGTTCATTAAAAGGATAGAATTTGTTACAATTGGGAATATAATTTATTTCCATTGCCAAAAAATTTAAATAAAAAAAAAGTTGCCTCTCCTCAAAAACTAATAAAATGTGAGCACATG
Organism: Fraxinus platypoda; assembly: GCA_903798405.1. NCBI lineage: Eukaryota > Viridiplantae > Streptophyta > Magnoliopsida > Lamiales > Oleaceae > Fraxinus > Fraxinus platypoda. The sequence continues at coordinate 3,127 of CAIGRT010089101.1, forward strand.
AGTGAAAGATGAATAATCAACTCCATGAAAATTTTGGGCAATCAAACATGAAAAAATGTGGATAATGGAATTTAATTTCCACTTTCCATTGAATTAAAGTGCAATCAAACAGGGTTAGTAAAGTTGAAGGACCAATTTGCTGATGATTCAATAAGTTGAGGACTAAACGTGTAATTTTCCCATGCGTAAATCTGTAGTCTTCCATTTAATCATGAACATGATGATATCCAATGATTGTGAAAATTAGTTGGTAGTACAATTTTGAATTTTCTATTACCCCTTCTTTCTTTTGATAGAGGAAAACACTTTTTACTATTATTTTTTGACTTTAACTTGTCTCTCGAATCTGATTTGCGGACGAGGGGACATGTTCATGACAAAATATTCACCGTCAAGAACAACACATAACATATGATAATTATTTCATGCTTCATAATCTGAATTCTTAAGTGGGTTCCACGTGTTCCTTTTTCATTTTTTATTATTTTTCTAGCTCTCGTGAAATTTATAGATATTATGGAAAAACTAAATAGCGTGTAGCTATTGGAAAGCGAAGCTTGATAAAATTCACTTCTTCAAATGATTCGATCTTCAACAAACAAGGGCCAAGTTTCTTTACGTCCCTAATGTGAGTGTACAATTCAAGCTTGATGGCAATTAAAAGATGTTTTGTTAATTGTTGTTACTAATGAATATCAATTCTAATTAATAAAGGATTAGGCAGTTTTGCATGACATAAAGTGTAAAATACTAGGAAACGTGTCGCCTTGATTAGCGGAAGAGGTTTTGGGGGGAATTAATGAGTAGACGATTTTTAGGAGAGAGAGAGAGAGAGAGAGATTTTAATTTTTTTTTAGAATCCATGGAGAAAAGTTTGACCATCGTTTTCCCCCCATTGGCATGCAAGTGTATAGTTATTTATTTATTATTTTATCTTAGAGTGTCTAGGGTTGTGTCGGGAGGGTCTCTCAATGTCTTTTTTTTTTTTGTTATTAAAGTTATTTCACAAAGACTCGCATAATAAAAAACGAAAGGGAAAACAAGCACACTTGGATACAACAGAAAGTTGTATGCTACTTTCGAGAAGGTGAATTACTCTCAAAAATGAATATATTGATTGCTATTTAGCATCAATTTAGGTGATAATACTAGTGACATTAAATTATAGATTTAATTAAATACAAAAAAAGTATGGTCCATTTAACAGAATCAATGATATGTTTACACCTAAACTGGTATTCAACACAACTGGTGCTAGCATTATTCTTTTTTGAATGAAGTGAAAAAAAATTATTATTTTTTACTTAAATATTAATGGGTAGGTTCATATTTATCAATTTAAAAATAAATTAAATAGTACTAATATTAGAGTATCTCCAAGAGGTCCTTTTAAAAAGTTAATCTCTAAAATTATGTTTCAAGATAATATAAAAGTATCTCCAAGAGGTCCTTTAAATATAAGATGTTTTCTATTTAAAAAGTTAATCCCTAAAATTATGTTTCAAGAAATTTTTTAAATTAACATTTTAAGAGTATCTCCAAAAGTATCGAAATACGTGATTTATTAAATGCATTGTACATTAAAAATAGAGAGTGGGTTTAACTTTCTAAATCTAGAGAATCAAACCCACTTTAAAATATAGAGGTTCTTAAAACTCATTTTTAAGTATTGACTATTTAAAATAAAGAGTATTTTGTATTTAAAAAATCTTCCAGATATGCTTTAAAATAGAGAATGGGTTGACTTTCTCTATAATTAATTGAAGAATTAAGCTAAATGAACATAATGCTTGACATAAGGGTTGATCGACCTCTCACATTGCATGTGGGTCCCGACCTGAATTAAATGATGCCGACCTCCCCATGTGTGTGTGGGGTGTCATCCCCTATGTCAAACATTATGTTCGTGTAGCAAAACTCTTAATTGAATTCGAAGATTTCAATTTTCAATATAAAAAAAATAATGTAATAATTTGGAAGGAAACTAGTGAAATTAAATATTTTTGGAAGTAGATAAAATTAAATGTTAAATATGAAGAGTTTGTTGAAGAACTTATATTTTTTTACTATCTAAATTTATATATGCTTAAGAAATTGCAAAATTAGATTACTAAAATGATGATCGTCGAATGTCAAAAAATATTTAATTTGTACTCACCAATCACCAATTGATTTTGAGATAAAATTGTTGAACCAATCCTAACTACCAGAAAAAGAATTTTGACAAATTAAAGTTTAGTACACACACCACAAGTTATTTTTAATTAAATATTCACTAGAAAGTTATTTTTAAAGTTTTTTCATAATATTTTCTTACTTTTTAGTTTTTAATCTTTTGCTGATTTAATATTTCAACGAAACAAGTAATCACATTAGATATGCTGTAAAAGCTCAGCATTTCTTCGAGAACAGTCTCTTTTGCACTTCCTATACCAAGAGTGAGCATCAAGAACAATTAATTAAACCATTACTCGACCGTTATTCCCTCATAATTATGCTACTTTTCGAAGTTCAATATGATAGATTTAGAATGTGAAAAATATATAAAAATAGTGTGAATATATATAGTATTTAAATGAATGAATCTAATATGAATAATGTTGGGATGTGTTTAGAGTGAGATACGTAGGTAAGAATGGTGAATTAAAATTGCTGCTCCCAATTCTTAATGATTAGGATGAAATTTCTCTCACCACATATCGAGCAAATATGGTAAAGACGGTGGGAAAAACATATGAAATTAGTGAAATTCGAATTTTGAACAATAAACTTAGAGTCTGTATGGTCCACTTCTTCCTGGATTAAAATCAACAATATCACCGTTGGAGGAAATGGGTGGGTCCCACTCGTCTGAGAGCCGATCAACAATCGCGGGCTATAACGTTTTAAAAATTGATTTCCTCCCTCATTTCAGCATGTTCAGACAGGGCCTTAAGATAATAATATCTAAATTATAGGGATTCTTTGAAATGAAAAATCAAATGCTAAAAATATATTTAAATTACTTATTTATTTTTAATACATAATTGTGAATAAGAAAAGGTATTTCCTAATTTTTTTATGAGGGAAATTTAAAAGCGTGGTTTCCTCCAATTTCCTCTTGTGAAAATTAGGCCCTCTATCTACATTTTTTTTTCCCGAGTTATGAAGTAGCACTGGTATTTTTGTGCGACCGCAAATTGTTTACGAGGAGTGCAACCTTGATGCCCTCTAGAAAAAACTATCCATTGCTTCTACTTTTATGTGATGATGTAGTGTTTTATTGATGATACTATCCTTTTATTATGTTGGTTTGTATTGTCAATATGGGGGGTGGCAGCACTAGGCTGTAGTTCAGGGCTGCCAAAGCCCATATCCAAAATAATTGCCCAAAAAGAAAAATGAAAATGAAAATTTAGCCCATTAGCCCAGCAATAGCCCACCATCAGTCCAAGAGCACTTAGCCATCCCACCAATCTCTCAAAGTAAATGTTTTGTTTTAGTTTTAAGCCCAAGTCAAAATTCCACTAAAACTGTATTTGCAGAGAAATTGCCCTATAACCTTAAAATCTTACCTAGAATTCTCGAGGGATTTAAAAAATTCTACGTTGATTCGATGTTGCCTGTTGCTCCTCGTTTCCTCTGGGACGTTGACATTTCAATGGTTGTCAAAGACAGCCAAAAGTGTTTTCATTAATAATGTCTATACATTCTAATGTGTCTGTTATATTTCGCTTTTCAGTGAGAAGAGTACAACGAAAGTCGCATTAATATTTGGGCATGCACTTGCTGTGAATTTGTGATCTATTAGGGTAAGAGCTTTGCTACACGTACACTCCCGTGTACACCCCCCTCACAAGAGGGGGGACCCACAATTATTTTAATCACCGTAGGCCCCCCATCTTGTGAGGGGCGTGTCCACGGGAGTTGACACTCCCGTGTACATTTAACATTTTTCATTAGGGTAAAGGTTGTTAACTTGTTTTTGGTGAAACTGTAGGAGCTTTATCTAACCACAAAATTGGAGTAGACCGAGAAATTTTAGAAAGAATTATCTTTATGCTTTTGTTTTAGGCTTGCTAATTGTTTTTTACATTTGATGTTTGTCCTTTGACGCCTTTTACGTGATGTGAATTGTGGTGTAAATTTTTAGTGCTGGTACAATATAGAGTCTAAAATTACGTATTTTTCCCTTATCTTTGAGTACCTTGCAGTATTTGATTTGATATTTCCTATTGCAATTTTAAGTTGTTGAATGCGTCTAGAAAATGTGCGTTATAGCATTTTTGAATTAACTTTTTGAATTTTATTTTTTTTGGTTTCTACATTGTAAAAGAAAGAATTAGGGAGAGAAATTTTTCGCCTCCCGCAGCGTAAATGAGTCATTTTGTGCTACATAGTGTGATCGATGTCAGCAAAATTACGTTGGTTTGTAAAGCCTATGTGCTACAAATTGCTCTATAACTTGCCACGAATTTCCAAATAGAAGCGTTAAGTATTGAATGTTCCTTTCATTCGTTGTTCTCGATTCTCTTTCGACAGGAATAGAAAGTTGAATTTCGATGCTAAAACTCTTTTATTTAACTACCATTCATAGGGGTGATCTCTGCAATCTTCTTCATTTTCAGCATTGATTTGATATAAAATTGCTGTTGAAATTCAATAAAAAATGGAGGGAAGTCCTTAATTATTGAGGATAATGGCATGGCATGGAATAAATTTAAAGTGTCCATAACATGATTTGACCATAAGAGACCACTTGTGTTTTTATAAGGATAATAATTCAAATTCTATTTAGATATAATTTTATTTTATTTTATATTTTAGGTTACATATGACAGTATTAGGTTAGATAAGATTCATGTGATGAAAGGTTGGTTAGACTAAATCCCTAGCTATTGTATCAACATTTTATAAAAACACAAGCCATTAGCACTAACATTAAAACAGCTAATTTTACCTACAATATATAGTTTTTAAGTAGGTAGGACCCACTTTTTTTAATTGAGACTCAGACATGAATAAATAATACATACATCAATTCTCAAGCGTCGGTGGGTACTAAGTTGAGTATTTCGGAAGTCCCGTTTTTCTTAACATCTACTCAATCGAATATACAATATTGTAGCATCTGGGTTTGTATTGATACTTTGAGTTGAATTCAGTAACGATATCAAACATGTAATCATAAAAATATTTATATTCATAGCTATCTATCACACGAGACGCGAATTCTTTTTACATTCAAACATAAACTAGCGACAGAACATTTAAGAATCATACTCTCAATTATTACAGATTTACTGAATTCCTTATTCAATAGCAAAACATGAGTAATCAGCTACTTAGTTTTCATTTGGAAGCAGCAACAGCTCGGAAACGGGCTTGAAAATGCGCAGCTAACTTATCTTTGGGAGGTAGATTTTCCTTTATAATACTGCAATTATGGAATTCATCAATCCATTCACCTACATTGGGAAATTTTTCTTTTGTGAATACTTGCTGTCCTGCCAATTCTTGGAGAATTCCAAACCAATATGCCACGAAATTGCCAGTGACATCGACCATTCCAATAGTCTCACCCGGCCCAAAGAACTTCTTGCCCGAAAGTGTACTCTCAAGAATTTTCAGGAGTTGAGCACATTCTTCCTTGAGCTTCTTTTGCTCCTCTCCTTTGCTCCAACATAATTTCCACATTGCAGGCACACACTAAAAGCAAAGGATTTTTTTTTATTGGATGAGAGGGTGATACACACGTATATGGTTAGTGAATAAATTTCACGTCTACTAATTATTGAAATATAGATCACTATATAAAGATTTAAACTACATTTCTTAATAAGATTATCATTTTAAGATAGAATTTCAAGTCTTGATGTCATATCACAGCCCATTAATCTCAAACGAGAAATTTGATCTGATTAAAATTAAAAATAAATCCACAAATTTCAAAATTGACTGCTCAAGTGAGTCACCATCTTGTTGGGGGTATATTAAACCCATGTTTGACAATCATTAAAATGAGTTTTATGGGAAAAAATGAATTTTGAAATAATGATTTTTTAGAGAATGTGTGATTAAAAATGTAGGAAATTTTTTTCATTGTACGTTCAAAATATTTTGCCTATGTTTGGCTACACATTCTCCCATAAAATAATTTTACATGTAAATCAAAATATTTTCCTTATTTTAACTACACTTTTCCAAAAAAATCACTATTCAAAAACTCAATTTCTCCCAAATTTTCATTAAAATGGAGCCTAAACAAGGCCTTTATTGTGAGAATGTGTAGTTAAAAATGAGTTTGAGAAAAAAAAGTTGTTTTAATGGTTGTCAAACATGGGTTAAGTGATAAATCTCACTTCGACTAATTATCGAAATATAAATTAACATATAAGAGATTGAACAACTCCCCTAACTAATGTTGACTTTTTAAGATAGAACCTCAAATTTTAGATATCGTGGCATAAAATAATGCTAGTTTAAAAGAGAGTGTCTCCTTTGTAATAGCTTAAAATTTAAACGATGGAGTTTCAAATGTATCTCATATTTAACGACTCGTGCATTTAGACAACAAACATACCTTCTCATCAAAGAACTTAGCCCAGAAGCGCGCGGTGGCTCTTTCATAAGGATCTCTTGGCCAAATGGAAGGGCCTTCCCATGTTTCATCAATGTATTCAAGAATCACCAAAGACTCACAAATTGGATTGCCATTGTGGAGTAGCACGGGAATTTTCTTGTAAACTGGGTTGTACTTTAGCAGCAACGGTGACTTGTTGTTCAAGTCTTCTTCTATGAATTCATATTTGACGCCCTTAAGTTTCAAGGCAATCTCAATTCTCCGGCTAAATGGGCTAAACCACGTACCAAATAGTTTCACTTCCGCCATTTTACACCTTGAATTTCACCCTATATTTTCATTCTACAGGTTGAGCTCTTATAATGCCCCCGTTCGGCCCACATTAAAATTATAATTTATTTTTTCTCTCTTCTTATCAACCACACAATTTTCAATAAAATAATATTATACAAAAATAAAAAATAAAAATTCTTTTAACCACACATTCTTTAAAAAAAACAAACACTATTTCAAATATTATAATCTCAAATAATAGCAAATAATGGAGGACCAAATGATGGCTATATATGCAAAGGGAGCATATGAATTGTTCGCCAAGAAACAACATTTAATAAATTAATATACTAACAATTTTTTTTTTAATTTTTATGTTGTAATTTTATCAAGTAATCGATATTGATTGTAGTAGGTGTGAATTGCTTGTTTATACTTTGCTTGCTTACAATATATTTATATATAATAGCGAACAAGTAATTTAATTGTATTTTTTTTTCTCTTGAAAGCTGACGTATAGGGTGATCTCACCAACATCCTTCTTCACTCTTTAGCATTAATTGATCTTTATCCTGAAGCCCTAAATCTCACAAACTTTCTGCAAAAAGAGTTATACTATAGGGACAGACTTGATGGCAAAGAGGACACGTGTCAATGCATGATTGGACATTTTTGAAAAAAAAATAAAAAATACAAGTCATCATTCACATGTTATAGTTCACACGTCACATGTTATAGTTCATAGGTCACATGTCACCGATCACAAATCACTTGTCATATTGTATATGTCACAGATGTTCATAGGTCACTTGTTACAGTTCACGGGTCAATATTAATTGGTCACAAGTCACCACTCATAGGTAACATATCAATGTCTATAGGTTACAGATTCAAAAGAATTGGTCGCATGCCATTGGAACAATATCAAAGACAACATATCAATTTAAATTCAAGAGAACTGGTCACATGCCACCGAGTTCTCCAAACTTGTCACAAATTCAGTTAACCACGTTTCGATGGTGAGAATTGAAATTATTTGATCTGGTGAGTATTCTGTAAATTATATCAGTGACTGTTTTCAATTCCAGTTTTAAAAAATAGATTTAAATTACACCAACGCTGCTCAGTTGTCGATGTTCTTCAACGGTCGCTATGTTTCTTCCTCTTTCTCTAATATCTGAGCTGATGATGATTCTTCGCCGCTGAACGACGATCAGTTCACCACTAAAGAAGATGCTTAGTCATCAATGATCTGTGTAGATTCTATCTTTCGCTTGCGAAGTTATTTAAATGCCAGCGGATGAATGTCGATGGTGGGTGAATGCCGACGACCATAAGAGGGGATGGTGACGAACGAAATCAAGAGTATATATTAATTGATTTGGTGTATTCAAAAACGAATTTGAATGTCTCTATTGATAGAGATTGAAGTGTTTCATTGAATGAGTGTGTGACATATCATGAACTGGTGCACCATTTGGTCTGTTCGTCTTAGCCATTGAATCGCACTATTTCATGATCGACGGTCCAGATTAAATCACGAAGTGTAGTGTCCTTTCATCATACCTATTCACCAGCCATGTAGATGCCATGCGTACATCCAACTGCCATGCAGGAGGAAGTGACGCCACATGTTACGTGT
>CAIGRT010089145.1:0-12935 GCA_903798405.1 Fraxinus platypoda
AGCAAACTGAAAAACATTTCTAATTCCATTTTTAATACATGTTGCACGATCAGATACAATCACAAGCTCGTCTGTATCACCTGTTATTAAACGTAACTTTTGAAACAACCAAGTCCAGGATTCATCAATCTCCGAATCAACTACTCCCCATGCGAGTAGAAATATTTGAAAATTTACATCCTGACAAGTTGCTACAAGTAGAGTACTTTTCATTCTCGATGTCAAGAATGTACCATCTACAGAAATTACCCTTCGATCATTCTCGATGTCAAGAATGTACCATCTATAGGAATTACCCTTCACATTGAGTTGAGGAATCCATGTATACTTGGTCCCAAATAAAAAAATATTTGAAGCGCCGATCATCTGTAGTATGAATGAATGTCATGCTGCTAATTTCGTATAACTCTCACGAGGTTTTCCATGGATCAGTACGCAAGCAAAATGTTTAGCCATATATGCTTTAGTATAGCTTATGGTTATGCCGAACTCCCGATGAATGTCTTTAATGACGTCCCATGGTCTGTAAACTCGGTTGGCATCTTGATACTTATGGGCGATGTGGTTTCCAATAATCATATATGAAGCATGTCTATGGTCTCTACGACGAACGCTTATGGAGCAAGAGCGATGACCATTGTACTTTCAAACTTCGAAAATAGGACTTTCTACGATCTTAGTTGCTCGCAAACGCTACTTACAATTTTTATCAATACAAATAATTGTATAAGTTCTCTTATTTGACTTCTTAACTTTGTATTCAAAGTGATGCTTCACAGTCAGCAATTGCAATTTGGATATTAGATCATATTTTGATGGAAACAACTGGTTGACTTTCACATCTTCATTTTTCAAAATTCTAATGATGTTCCACAATGGAGCGAACTTACGCTTGCAGATACAATCTGACTATAGGGTTCATCCGTGTGTAACTCCACATCATTATTGCCTAGTACAAGAGAATTATCTTCGCCATCTACTCTTCGGGGACTATCTTCATTTACGTCAAAACCATTACAATCTACAAATAAATCATCACCATTGTCATGGTTGCCATCGTTGTTTATTCGAACATGTTCCTCTTCGTTGTTCATATTTGCAATTTGTTCTCTACCCTTTATTAGTAATAAACGTCATTCATCACCAAACTCTTCTTGATTTTCAACAACTTCATTCAAAAGAGTTACATAAAGAAAAGTATCTCTACAGACAGATACAAACCACTTCACATTGTTATTACAATCAATGATGGTCGGAGCAGCTAGAGAGACATTATAGGGACGAGAGCTGAAATCTCTATTTTGTACAGCATTATATCGACATTTAACATCTCTTTGACTTTATCATACAATTCCACATAAAAAATTGTTTTCGCAACAATAATATGCGTTGTTTTCCTTTTGTCATTCCCTGCATATTTCCATTTCTATCACCTTCAATTGACTTCTCGTATTCAACTGGATAACAAATTGATATCCATACCATATCCGCAGTGTCCATAACTGTAATTCAACATAAAAATTTCATCAAATTTCAAACATCTTACAGTACTGATAACGATATGTACATCGTTATGGATTGCAATATCGTTATGGATTGCAGAAAATGATATTTAAGTCGGTATGTACAGAAGAAAATCAAATGTATGTTTTATAGTAGAACAATGAAAAGAATAGCCAAACATGCCTTTACCAACTTACATTTTACTCCAATTAATACAAATAAGGGGTAGTGAGAAAAATGTTGGGAAGTAACCCATATCAAATCTCTAATCCAATGATAAAATGAATTCAAAATCATTGTTGAAAAATGAACACCATAAACATATATACAACAACATGAAGAAATGATTCAAAAAAATGGAGAAAGAAAAGAACCAAAATATTGAAAATTTATAATACCCTTTCTTCTTCTCCAAATGCCCAACAAGAATGTTGCAAGATTTTAGTACTCAATTCAACCAAATGAGTGTTCATAGGAATGAGAATGTAGAGCTTATTGTTTCATTATGTAGAGAAAATGAAAAGGGATTGCATACATGTAGATTAGATTTATGTAGAAGAAATGGAAGTAGAATTCAATTAGGGTTAAATGGAAAATGAAATGGAATTTAAGACAATAATGTCTTTTTGTATACAAGGATATTTTAGTCCTTTACAAATTGTATTTTCCATTTTTTATATATTTAGGCCTTCTAACTTAAAAAACATGAATGTTGGACTTTTTAAACAAATGTTTGGTTTGACCAAGCCTTTTAAATGAATTTCCCTTATATTTTCTACCAAAAAGTCTCCGGAAGGCAAACAAGTTATAAATTTCCTAAAAGTCTTCTAGAAATTTCTAAAAATTTTCAATTGAATATCCTGTGATTTTTATCAACTTTTTAAAAGTCTATAAAGATCTCTATTGAATACATCTAAACTTTTAAAGAGTTTTTAAAAGTCTGAATTGAAAACTTTTAAACTTTTCAAGAGGAGTTCAATTAAGACTTTTAAAGACTTTTGAAGATTTAAAAAGTTTAGAATGTATCCGAATATATTTATAAAATTAAGAAATATCATTAGAGAAAAAACACCCTTGTAGAATACTATTTGTATTTAAGAAATACTTGCAAAGTTCCTACTCATTGTTGGTTAAAGTACTCGACATTGCTTGATTCTTAAAAAAATTGGTTGATCGCATTTCACTACCAGCCAAAGTTTCAACAAAATTTTACTGACATTAAACAAATTTACAGTAGTTATGGTAGTCAAACCGGGATTGATTGTGCCATAAAAATAAGGGAAAGTATAAGATTTTCATTAGTGTTCTCATTATTCGTTTGTATTGTTTTATTATTTTAGGATTGTATTGGAGCTATTAATGGTTCCAGCAATGGTAACTGGACGTGATACAAGCATTTATAGAAATCGTCATGAAACAATTTTGTAGAATGTTTTGGCTGCTTGTAACCCTAATTTGAAATTTAAATACATGTTTAGTGGTTGGGAGGGATTAACACATGATTCTAAGGTGTTGAGTGATGCTTTAACAAAGAGAAATTGACTTAAAGTGCCACAAGGTATGACTTTATTATTTCATTTTTTTCTTTTATCTTATTGTATCATAATTATACATGTCATAAGTCACTTGCTAATTTTACAAGTATTTTATGTTCCAGTAAATATTTTTTTTGGAGATTGTGGACTTCCAAATCGACTTCAATTCTTAACTCCTTTTAGAGGTGTTCGTTATCATCTTAAAATTTTTGTTGGCCAAGGTCGTGACCCTGAAAATACAAAAGAGTTGTTTAATCTTCGTCATGCTTCTTGAGGAACGTAGTTGAAAGGATATTTAGTACATTTAAATCACGATTCACAGTTTTAAAAATAGCTTTTCCATTTCCATATCGTACACAAGCAAAGCTTGTATTAGATTGTGTAGGATTCACAATTTTCTTCGTAAAGAGTGTCGTTCTGATGAATTTTCAGTTGAACTTGATAATGAAGATTTTTAATCTTCTTTGGTTAATGAAGGGGAAGACTTTGGACCACTTTTTGAGAGTCAAGATCAAGAAAGAGAGAATGTTAATACATGGAGGACTTCTATAGCATCTGATATGTGGAATGATGTTGGAAATGTTCATATTTTTTTGTTATTCATTACTAAAATACTATCAATTTTTTTTTTTGGTATTTTAATTATTTGTTAACAGATTTGATGTGACTTGAAATTTCTTTTAAATTTTTTTTATTGACATGAAAAATATGATTTATTGCTTTGAATTTTTAATTATATGAGTTGATGATGATTTTGTCATACAAGAAGTTGTTTAAAATATTATATTATATATGTTTAACATATATTTTTTTAAGTGAGTTTTTAAAAGTCTTTAAAAGTCTCTAATGAAAGTTTACGTAAATTCATGGAAAACTTTTATTAATTCTTATCAAATCTATAGAAATCACTTAAAATTCCACAAAAGTCACCAACTTAATTTTTTTTTATAAAAGTTCCAATTAAATACACTCCTCTAATCTCCAAATGTTTTTAAAAATCTCAATTGAATACATCCCATTTAGAGTTCAACTAGAGACTATTATAAAACACATGAAGTTTTTTGGATATTATTAAGAATCAAAAAATGAAAATCTTGCTTAACATAATATTTTGTCATGTTCAATATCATACACCAAACATGCCTTTAATTTATTAATAAGAATTTCTTATATAATTTTCGTTTTTTAACGGTTATAAATTATGTATTTTCAGATTATTTCTTCTTAGACCAAAATTTTATTACGTCAATAATCAGATGTATTATCATTTAATTAGTCAAAATCTGAGAAAAATATTTTGACTTTTGTTAGAGAAATGTCATATTTTGACTTTTGTTAGAGGAATGCAGAACCACTCAATTATTTCCTAGTTCGACTATGAGGGATCTGTGGTGATATTAAGCCCTTGTTTGGTAATGACTAAAATGTAAATTTCAATCTAAGTCAAAATTAACAAATAATTTTAATCACGTATTTAATAAAGCTTACAATTTTTCAACCACACATTTTATCTACTTTTATCAAAATATACTAAAAATCTGATTTTAATTACCATCGCTAAATACTCATTCAATGATGAAATTTTTTATGTTTTATTTTTTGATACATACTTCATAAAACTTTTTTTGAAAATATTAGAATTTCGATTTTTATTCGAACGGCTTGGCCCGGCTCGAGGTTCGGTAGAATTGAGTTAAGGCTCGAGTCAAGTCCCAAAATTTTTGGGACTTGACTCGAGCCTCGACTGGTCCACGTGGCTCATTGTGTTGGCTCGTTGACACCCCTAATTTCAAGAAAGGAGGAAAAGTGAAAGAAATCCATTTTTCTCCCATTTGACCTCGCTTTTCCTTTTCTGATACAATTTCTATATAAAAAAATTATTTTCAGCACCAAATAGGATTTAATAATTGAATTTTTTTCATTTATTGTAGGTATGGATGTAGCGGTGTCAAAAATGTCACATTGACGTGCTAATGGTAACTTGCACAAAAAAATAAAACTAACAATAATAACTTTGAGCATGTCGAGCTAAAAGGCGATGCCGTAAATTGACCAGCACAACAGCTTGAGCATAAAATTATGTGTCTAGCTAAAGGAGATCTAGAATCACCTTAAAAATTGACACGTGTCATTTTGACACAATATGATCTGCACTGTTTAACGTATGGAGGCAATGCGACAAGTCGCGACAAGTCTCAACTACGATAGCTTCTGCTAAAAATATTAAGGCCCCGTTTGATTGCAACATTTTCCATGAAAAATGTCGCATTTGAGGAAAACGAATTTTATTTTGGCCGTTTGATTGCAACGTGAAAATGGAAATCGAATTTCAAGGTACAAACTATTTTAAACTGCATTTTCTTTATTTTCATGGAAAACAAATTCTTATGAGTTTGGTGTGTTTTATTTTCCTAACATGGAATTAGAATTCTTTTTCACTTTTTCCTATCAAACGGACTCTAAGTTTAAATATGTCGTGCTAACATGATATCACCTTAAAATTGGGCTATGTCATTTATACTCAATCTAATATATGTGGAAAGAATATACGATTTCTCGCCCCAACTGCGATAATTTGTGCTAGAAAATTTTAGCCCTTGTTTGAGCCACATTATTATGGCCCGTTCGGTATGGATTAAAATCAGATTAAAATTGAAAAAATAGCCGTTATTGTTAACTTTTATTAGACGAGTGAAACCCAATAACGGTCATATTTTCAATTTTAATTGAATTTTAATCCCTACCGAACGGGGCCTAAATTTTCATTCTCATTCTTCTACTCATTTTCAACCACACATTTTTCAATAAAATAATATTTTTTATCACATAAATAATTGTTCTTTCTTTTTAAACCACACATTCTTCATCAATCTATTATTACAAAATATATTTTTCCAAAATAATGTGGCTTAAACACACCCTTAATTTTCAATGCGTTGAACTAAAATTACGTCTAAATGAGCCGAGCACGTTCCAACACAATAACTTGTTCAAGGAAGCATTGGTTAAGCATGTCGAGTCAAAAAGCGAGATGTGCTTGTTCGTTAAAATGCAGATGAGTAAATATCGCATGTGGATAATAAGTTAGTTGTAATTATGAATAAATGGTTAAAATTAATCATGTCTGAAAACATTAAAAATTATTCATAATTTTAAATTATAATCAAATTTTAATATTGTCAACAAAGTTGTTATTCAATATTGTACATCAAGTATGATTCGAGATTAAGTTATTTGTACAATGTTTGATGACAATATTGTTGATAGTATATGAACGATAAAAAATTGTTGGTTGAAAACATAAGTTCGTTCAAACTGTCCAATGATACATGCCACGTGGCATATTGTGGTAGAGTTGTCATTCAACGCTTATGTACAACGTGATTCTTATTTGAGTTTGATTTAATCTAAGATTATAATGAAATCCAAATAAGCTCCTATCTAGGTTTGCTAATTAGGGAAAAGACTAACATATCCTTTTCTCCCTTTTTCTTTCTTCCCAAACAAGATCAGCACTCACGCATACACAATACGTATACACATATACTCTCTATCTGCGTGTGTATATGGGCTGAATTCTTTGCATAGAATTCATCAATGATTCAATTCTCGGGTAATGTGAAATGGGTTAGTGTTTGATTACTTGGGATTAGATTTTTCTGTAATCTATCGTGGTAATCACTTCTCTCTCTCTCTCCTTCCTATTCCCATCTGATTTAGGTTTTCCTTTGACATAAGGTATAAACGTATTGATTTTGCATTGGGGTGTAAAATTATTATTTTATTGTTTTTTTTTTTGAGCTTGGGGCTTCTATGTAGAACACCATTCTATCCTGATCTTGCTTAAATCACAGGTCTTTTTTTCCCCTACTTTTTTCAGCTTCATCCTTTTCTTGTGGGTACATAATACATATAGTTGTCCGTGTTTAAAATATGGGTTACTGCAAATTTTGTAATTTTCTGGGTATTTTGTGATCTTTGGATAAAGAAAGAAAGCTTTGAATTTCAGCTTTTTAGGGTCTTTTTTTCAAACAATAATTGAGGGTTCTTGTGGACACACAATGGCGTTAAATCAAGAAGAAAATTTGTTTTCTGAAGAAAAGTTTGAGGATGGGTGTTCAATTGAGGAATGTTTGGGTCGAAAAGGTAAAAATCTGGGTGTTGAGTTTAAATCCGAGAAGTTGTGTGAAGATATTGGTGATATCTTGCCTAACGATCCGTTTGGTATGGGGGTTACTCTAGGTTTACCTAGTGATCCATTTGGTATGGATTTCAATATTGGCGCCACTGTCGTGGCAATAACGGGTTGGATTGAGGATATCGAGAAGGATTTTGGGAGAAAGAATTCTGGGTTTGAGAGTGGTGAAGCTTCTGAGGATAAAAAGGACGATAACAAATTATTTTCCGAACTGAATTTTATTTTGAGCAGCTCCATGAAGTTTGAATTAGAAGTAGGAGATGAAAAGGGGGTTGATGAAAAGTCAGTTGATTCAGATATGGATTTGGATCATGATTTATACGAACACCTTTATCTGTTGGAAGGTAACATAGAGGAGTTGATATGTTTTGGATGTGAAAAATATTCATTATCGAGTGCTGAGAAGAAAGGAAACAAACTTGTCACAAATTATAATGATGGCAATGAAGGTGCTCCGCCAGATGCTTTGTTCTTTGCTCTTGGTTATCTCGGTGTGAGGGACCTACTTTCTGTTGAAAGGGTTTGCAAATCTTTGCGGGATGCTGTTCAGAATGATCCCCTTTTGTGGAGAGATATTCACATAGATTATCCATTGAATGTTAAGATTACTGATGATGCTCTTGTGGGGTTAACAGACAGGGCTCAAGGTAGTCTTTGCAGCCTCAACCTTGTCGGCTGCTTTAAGATCAAGGATTCTGGTCTGAAAAGGGTGCTTGAAAAACATCCGAGGTTGACCAAGGTCTGTATACCATAAACGGATCTTATGTTACTTTATGTGCTGTCACCTATGCTTCATTTATTTATTTTCACTACATTTTTCTTTATTGTACCCTCTTTCTTTTCAATGTGTGCGCACGTCTTCCTTTGTTGCCAGTATTGTA
The DNA here is from genome assembly GCA_903798405.1 of Fraxinus platypoda. NCBI lineage: Eukaryota > Viridiplantae > Streptophyta > Magnoliopsida > Lamiales > Oleaceae > Fraxinus > Fraxinus platypoda. The sequence continues at coordinate 8,118 of CAIGRT010089145.1, forward strand.
CATCTATAAAAAGCTACTTGACTGGATGATCTTTTTGCTATAATTAACTATATTTTTAATTGTATGGGAATTGTGGAATTTAGAATTGTATCTTTTAGCTTGTTTGTACCTTGACAACATTTTTGGTACGCAATATTAACAATATTGGATGGACTAGAAAAGAAAAAATAAGTTAAAATCTTTTCTGTTGTATCTGCAGGAACTTATGCTTCATTTATTTATTTACTCTGCATTTTTCTGTTTTTTGCTCAAAACATTTTCTATGATTCTATAGTATCATTGGTATTGTACATCTTAAATTAGCTGCTTGACTGGTGATCAATTTGCTATGCTGGATAATATATTTTAATTATATCAGAATCGTGGAACATTGATTAGGCTATACTATTTTGTTCAATTTTTGTTTTATTGATAGGTAGAAAGAAAGCACAGAACAAAGTCTTCACAATGACACGAGCCATACTGCACTACGGATAAAAGCCAATCCAGGAAATTAACTCCTTTTTTTCTGCGTACTTTTCTTACGGAGAGTGGTTTAGGAGATTTTGTGTTGCAGTGCCAATAACAATCTCTTCAATGAAATGGGCGGGTCATTTATTATTGGGGCTTCTTCAAATTTAACTGTTGGGGCTTTGAATGCAATCATTTTATATTGTAACCATACAAAATAATTGGTGGGTTAGTGTAAGCAGCATTTGTGTTTCTCTCTTTTTCTGTTTTGTAAACCTAAAACATGAGTTAGCCTAGCCAATGGGAAGCGAAGATTGTTATCTCTTGTGATGCGCAATTTTTTCCTATTATCCTTCTCGAATTATCTAGTTCTTTCACATTTGGGAACTAATAAATTGCTCATTAGATATTTTCTGTACTTGTTTGACCTCAGTTTTTGTTCTGAATTTTTTTCTTTTTAGATTTGGTATCATCTAAAATATGTTTTGACCATTTTCTTAATTTTTGTTTAACTGCACTTAAAGTTTTGTTTCCTTGGGTATGCAGTTAAGTGTACCGGGATGCATTGGACTCAGCATTGAAGGTGTTTTGTCCAACTTAAAGTTCTTCAAGTCTTCTGGCAAAACTGGTATCGAGATTCTGAGAATCGGCGAAATTTGCAGTGTAAAGGATGATCAATTAAAAGAGTTGAGGCTTTTATTGGGTGCAGACAAAGACAAACAGCGCACTGCCCACAAACTGCATTTTTATCGTTATGGGCAGTTGTACCTATCTTTGGAAGATGAATGTGCAATTGATGTAGAAGCGTGTCCGAGATGCCAGCAAGTGAGACTGGTCTATGACTGTCCAGCCAAGAGTTGCCAACAAAGGCCCCACACCTCACAATCATGCAGAGGTTGCACTTTTTGCATTCCGCGCTGCATAAATTGTGGGTGCTGTCTAAATGATACTGATTACGAGGAGACATTCTATCTGGACTTGATTTGTCTGAATTGCTGGATGGATATCTTGAATTGTCAGGATAGAGCCATGCTTTCACCAAAACTCCCTTATATTCATCAGCAGGCGAGTTACAGCTTTTTCATCTACGACTGAATGACCTTTTTTCTGGATATGGCTTCAGGCTATGTATGGCTATATATACATAATGGAGGCGTTACGTTGAAGATTTTTTATAAGGTGGAGCCAAAAGGATAGAAATTGAAGTGTCGGTTGCAACTACTCGAGCTTATTCTCGTGTTTTGGAAGGTTTCAAGTGCACTTACTATTGCACCTTTCATGAAGTGGATTACATAGTACTTAGACTGTATTATATAAGGGAAAAAAAGAAGCCAACTTCTTGTCCTTTGTACTCTCTATACTACATAAGGGGTCTACACCAGGGAAAAAGTTGTGGAAGAGGGGTTGATTTAACATGTCAACTATGTCTTGAAGGATGGCCGGATGATATTAATAGTTTGATTATTGAGACGTATTGTGAATATCGCACAGAAAATATCAATTCTGTACTGTAATAAATGTTAATTTGGGATTCTTGTCTCGTCTTTCTAAGTGTGCTGTACTGCTGCATTTCCATATATGGGAAGAAGTTACAAGTTTTCTGAGGTTAGATTTTGCAGTCGTGGTTATGCTTATTTGTCTATGGAAAATTTGGATTTTTGACTGATCTTTTTGTGGTAATCTGTCAAGTCCTTTGCCTGTTCACATGAATGTCATATTTAGTGAATACTTATTTGTTTAAAGTTTACTTGCAGCATGTTTTGGTTAAGCTTAAAAGTCAGTCAAACTTTTGAGTCCAACTAATGTTTGGACATATTATTTTCTTTTAAGTAAAACAGTTACTAATATGAGAGTAGTGGGGGGCTACTTTCATGCCTATCTATGGCAGCAGCTTCAGGCTTTAAACAGTTGCATAATAAAAGCAGTTGTATTGCCATTTCTGTTTCTTGCTTGGGAATCTAGGATGTCTGGTCTTCTGATTTATGTCATGTGTTAATTGATTAATTATTTTGATACTGAAGTAAGATACTATCAAAATGAGTAAATTCCAACTTGCATCCGGAGAAAAATAAATATGACACAAGGCCGTCATTGGTCAAATATACCATACTCAGAAAAAGCTGTAAGCCCCTTGCAAACCTAAGAAGCCCCGACTATGCCTGTTTATTCCACCATGAACTTATACTAAACACATTTCTTGAAAATATAGATGTAAACAAAAGTATAAAGTTAGTTGACCTTCGTTTTAGGTGACGACTTCTATAGATAATATCAATTGTGTTGTACCATCAAATGGATCAATCCTGCAAGTGAGAATATCTCGCAACTAATAGAGCGTCGTCTCACAAAATCTCGAGATGAAGAGAAACATTAATGAATTTTTTATTGTTAAAATTAGTGAGGAAAAGCAGCAGGACAGAAACGGACAAGCCCATATGGTACGTCATTGACATTTCAACATCTTATAGTTGGGTCAGTCCTGGTGCAAAGTTGAAAACACCAAATACATTATTTTCACAAAATTTATGAAAGAGGGGAATCGCATGTTCGATGAGTTTTCTTATTTTTCAAGACCAATGTTAGTACTTTTATTAGCTCAAGTCGTCAACGAACATATCAGACAAAATAAATTACACGGTCTAGTGAACGTTCACTGAAATAGAAGTAGCATAGGAGGTTAGGGTATGAGCCACACTATTCCTATTTCCAGAGAGTATCGGCCAACCATCTTCCTAGCAAAGGCAGCAAAAACCATATCAGCAACATCTCGGAGCACCCCACCCACTCCAGTACATCCCTCAAGTACACGCACAACCACATCACACCTCAGCTGCAGCCCTTCTTGATTACCATCCCTGCCCGTCTATCTAGTCTCTAAATTCAGTTGCCTTCCACAGTCTGCCTTCTACTCCCTGATCATCTGTGGTTACGTTCTGTCCAAATTGCCTAGGCTAGCATACAAAACTCATGAAAATCCTCACTGGGATTACTGAAGAAAATAGTAGCAAAAAACTCCCCTACAATGTCAGTTCCAAGAAGTTTATTTGAGTCCCATAACCCGGAGTGCTTCGATCATTTCATCGCCAATTGACGTGAGACAAACAGATGTGAATTTGACTCTCTCAAGCCGCATAGGGAACAATCATTTTATTTTCAACAGATATATAATGGGCATACGTTATTATCATCAGAAGGGAAAACATGGTATATTCGAGACCTTTTTGCAGGCTAAAAAGAGGGGGAGAGAACAAGAGAAAAATCTCTCCAATAGCCCAGGCGATTTAGGCAACTCATTGAGCCACCACCTTGCACGCTTCCGAAAGACTGCCCACCAGCCACCTAAACCATCAGACCTAGTCTTCACCGGTGGCGGAATCTCGTCGCCATCCCACACCCATCCACATCCACCTCCCACCACTCTAGTGGGCCTCATGCCCCAAAATAGCTTACAATTGGTGGTGAACCCTAGCGTTGCCGTCTCCTCCAATGGGACCCACTCCATCGGGCTACCTTCAGTCAAGTCGCCAGCCCTTAGCAACCCTTTCGACACCTTGGGGGTTGCTCCAAAGGCCGCCCTATGCTGATGGCATACCTTGACAATTGCGACAATCTAGCATGCATCTCGAGGCAAATAATTCTTCTCTAATTAGTGGGACCCGCACCATGAGCCTACCTCCAAAGCTGTCGCGGGTCCAGGCGGACCCTATTCAATTTAGAGCTTGTTTGTCTACCATTATGGGGAGGAAAATTGTGTAATGAATAGTATTTTTTGGAGAATGTGTGGTTGAAATTTAAAGTAACTTTATTGGTTTATGTGTAGAATATTTTATTGGGTGAATATGTGGTGGAGATTGTTTACTGTAGAAAACAATTTTTTGGATAATGGTAGACAAACAGGGGCTNATAGTATTTTTTGGAGAATGTGTGGTTGAAATTTAAAGTAACTTTATTGGTTTATGTGTAGAATATTTTATTGGATGAATATGTGGTGGAGATTGTTTACTGTAGAAAACAATTTTTGAGATAATGGTAGACAAACATGGGCTTAATCTATTCATGCCCTCTTGCCTCCAGATTTGTGATTGTATCTAAATTCGTGTTAAGTAACCCATCGTATCCCAAGGAACCACATGTTCATCTTCCTGTTTCCTCTATCTCCTATCTGATACTGCCACAAAATGGGTCCCGCATTCGATCCCATACGTACGCGAGAGGTAGGCGTCAACCTCACGCTCTAGTGAACATCCCATCCTAAATCCAACATTTATTCCTGGTTTATCCAAACCACCTATTTTGCACCAGGGGCTCAGTCTACTTTTTATTAGTATCAGAAGACATACTATAATAGGTATGTCAACGAGCCGAGCC
>CAIGRT010089161.1:0-13740 GCA_903798405.1 Fraxinus platypoda
TATAGAGCAGTTTAGAGAATTGTTTTATCTGACTTTGTATAGTTGGTTTAATACTGTGGCTAATATCTATATTGAAGGGTTGCCTAATTTCATGTCGTTTCTGTTTTGTTTAAACTGATAATACATTTCCCATTTATTATCTATTGATTTATTAATAAATTCTTTGATTACTTATCAAAAAAAAAAAAAAAGTATCACTAAACATTATATCAGAAGATGAGAAGTAAGAAGAATTGAAAATAGCACTAGTGGTCTCTACCTAGAGTGAAGTCAAAGATGAGAAATTGAATCATGCTTCATTTGTGAAGGAATATCACATAATTATTGTCTATGAAGAAAATATAAGTATGGTAGGACAAAGCTGACTTTGAAGAATGCAACTGAAGAATATAATAACGTTTATAAAGTACATCAAGAAATGATCATTTTTTCAATATCGGTATTTACAGAAATTTTTGAGTGTTTTCCTTCTGATTGATTTGACTTTCTTTTCTTCAACCAAACTTGATGATGAGTTTTTTTTTTCAAGTGGGAGAGATTGATGTAGTACATAATCATGATTAGTAGTTTCCTACTACAATTGTAATTTATCTTTTCTAGTTTCCTTTTATAATTCTAATAGGTTTTATCTTTTTATTCTTATTTCTTGTTTAGAATAAAATTAATTTTCTTTATTGATTAGAATATGATTTCTAATTAGATTTAGATTTTATTAGTTTCCTATTATTAGTAGAAATATGAAATAATTTTGCCTATAAATATTGAAGCATTGTACACTTTTTTGATAACATCAATTATTATTCAATAACATTCAAGCAAGTTATTCCAATATTGTTCTTAATTACTATATAATTTTTATTACAAGAGTTTCATAAACGTTTCCACACCATTTGGACTTTGACGAACTAAAACATTTTAAAAGCACTAATTGCGCCGCTAGTTTACCTAAAATGCAGGAATATGTTTTCTCCTATTTTTCTTTACTTTTCTAAATAATGACTGGTCCACTAATACCTATTAAGCCTGCGTGTTTCCCCTTTCTAGTTTTTGCAGCGTGCCGTGCTTGTAATATTGATCAGAAAATGTGGCACTCCTCGGACCACAGAGACAACTCTCCGTTGATACGACATGCTATTTTTTCAATATATTACGATTTCGAACTCAAGAAAAATCGCTCAACGTCTCACATTTATATGCTCTCGTTTATTGACTGTGGATCTGTTGTGAGCTATGAATTTTATCAAGAAAGAGAGGCAGGATGCTAGCAGATGCCATTATCATCCTCTTCACAATGAAACTTTCAAGATGAAATAAGCCAGTCCTATTTACACTATAAGATTTTTTTGGTCTTTTAAACCTATCTTTTGTCAACAAATAGAACCTTTTTTTCATAAAGAGCATGCTAACTGTGCTTCTGATAGGCCTAGTTTATCCATTAGTCGTAAATACTAAATGGTGAAATTTAACTCAAGGGAGACTTGTAATTTTTTGTGGAAATTGTTGCTCCTAACAACGCCCCTGTTTGATGCCTATTAAAAAGAGTTTTTTTGGCGAAAATAAGTTTTGGAATAGTGATTTTTTGGACAATATGTGGTTAAAAAGTGAGAAAATTTTTAGGTTTACGTGCAAAATATTTTATTGTGGAAATGTGTGGTTGAAAATGAGTTTTAGAAGAAAGAGTTTTTTGGAGAATGGTAGACAAACAAGGTCTAAATCTGTTCAACTTTTCCACAATTCGACAATTTCCACTTTTCTTATTGTCATTTCTGCAACTACATGCTAACTGAAATTCTTACTCAAGCAGAGCTGTAAACAGAGTAACATTTCCGAGAAACCACAAGTTTTACTAGTATTCATTTTCATATGATAGTCTTTGACTGCTGGTTCTGTCTCGTTTCTTTAACAATGTTTCACTAATGCTACCTTTTTTCTTGTTTCTTGCTGTCTATTAGTTATTTATCTTTTCTCTTTCTAGTGTGCCTTGGGTTCTGGTCGTATTTATTGCTACCATTTTATCTCTACCTGCTGATGTTCTATTAGCTATTTATCTTGTCTCTTTCCAATGTGCCTTAGGTTCCAGGACGTATTGAAAAACTCATTGCTGAAAAGCAGTTTTATGCTGCAGTGCAGTTGCATGTTCAATCAAGTTTGATGCTTGAGAGAGAGGGCCTCCAAATGGTTGGTTATTTTTTCTTTTTGTTCTTCTCAGTCTCTGAAGGCTGGTTTCTTCATGAAGAATCATGCAGATTTAGCCTTATTTAACCTGGTGACTTTCACCTCGATTCTTCGAACTCCACGATGTGGATTTCGATTGTTGATTTCGGACTTGTAATTAAGGATATTATACTAATGGAAGGTTGTTGAGTCAATGTGAGTACAAAATCAGTGATTGGAGGCTAGATTACTTGAATATTTACATGACAATTTTTTTGGGAAAATCTCTCACGTCCACTTGACAAGAAGGCTTAGGAATGAAGTACTTCCTCTCAAACCATATTGCTACCTCTCAAGCTGCATCATTGGCAACAATACGAAAAAAATTTAAAAATAGTGCCATTAATTAGAGATCATAGAGGTACTTTCAAGTTCTCACACAAATTTAATGTCTATTTATATTTTATATACAAGGTATGTTGCGATGTTTTTCTCTCATTCAATGGAAATTGCCTCCTCCCTTTCCTATTCAAGTAATCTCCTCCAATCACTGATTTTAATATTCAAGTAATCTAGCCTCCAATCACTAATTATCATATCATCATTATGGAATAAATTAGGAAATGAAAGAAATAATTTTACTTTTCAATGAGTGGATTTTATGAAACCGCTCTTCTAACTCCAGATTTTCCATCTCTATTTCAAGTTGAAAGGTATGAATGTGAATGTCTTTGACTGGCTCAGGTTGGTGCTCTTCAAGATGTCCGGTCTGAATTGACAAAATTGCGAGGAGTACTTTTCTATAAGGTTTTGGAGGATTTGCACTCCCATCTCTATAATAAGGGTGAATATAGGTATATAGTATTTCGCAAACCCTAACAAGCTGTCATCCCTGATTTATATTAAATTCTGTATCTATCAGTATTTTCTTCTGGGCGGGTGAAAATGTAGGTTGTCTAAATATTGTCTCCACATCTACGGAAGTGTTCTCGTTGAGGTTCAATTTGACTGCATGACCTTCCATTATAGTCTTTGAAGTATATGACTGAGGGATTTACTTCATTCACTGTCATTGAAAAAAATCACACTATGTTTCTGTGTTTGGAAGACTCTTAAATTTTTTGTTTCTTTTTTTCATTCAGAGATATTCTTTCCTTTGCTATCTTGGACAAGCTTCTTTCTTGGAAGCATTATTATTCTTATCATTTCTTTGTTAAGCTGATCATTCTCCCCTCCCCTCCCCTCCCCATTCTCTTGTTGCAGCTCATTGGTCTCGAGTATAAATGAAATTGACGAGGCAATGCCAACTACCACAGCTATTACATTTTCTATGAACAATTCACAGCGTCTCTCTCGAAGAACCAGGTCGCTGAAAGGAGACAATCAGCTTGTAACATATGGTGCTGGAGATAGATTCTACAGACCTAGTTCTGTTGATGAAGGGTTAGATACAACCCTATTTCTCAATGCAACTCTGTATTTTTCTCTTCGGTGACTGTTTGTCTTCCATTTTTGGACCTTCACTTCCAGATTTCTTTTTCATGCTTTTCATACTATGCATATGCATGCTACCTTAAATTCTTCAAAAATATGTATTGGTGATTGGCTTCAACTTGGTTATGATAATTCATTTATTACTGCTTATTGCCAGCATTAGTGTTTGCTTTATACGAGGCTGAAAAGCTTCACAGAGTTTTAGATGCATGCTGTTGTTAGATTTGAGAATAACAGCCTGTACCTCCAGATCAATTTCTTTCAATATTCTCTCTGATTTTATCTTGATCGTTTCTTCAAAAATGGACGGAAAGTGGGCTGCACTTTGGGTTGGGGAAATGAGCAGGTCATCATATGCAAATATGTTACCGAAGACCTGGCTTTGGCACATCATTAAGAGTTCAAGAAGTTCCTCCCACCCGTGTTGGGCTCTCTTTTGTTGGTTTAGGTGCACAACCATTTGAAATTTTGAACGAGCATAAACGAATGTATTTTCCAGTACAGGAGACTCAAAATGATAGTTCCAGTTTGTCATGTATCACATGGATGCAGAACTACGGATCTTTGTTTCTAAGCGCCTTTTCTCAGTCTAAATGTTCTTGCAGGTCGTCATTTGATGGCCATGACGAGGATGGTACTACGGATGTGCAAGACGATGCTACATCTGATGGATATACTACTATGAGGGTCAACGGTGGTGATACTGTTTCAAGGGATGGAAAAATTGTTTCTCGTCAAATACCCACATGGCTTTCAGATTCTACTCCTGATGAATTTGTTGTATGACCCTGTAAAACTATACAATTACGTCAAACTTAATAGAGGAGTAGGTTTATCTTATCTAATGGGCTGAATTCATACGTATATTTAAATGTAGGAAGCAATGAGAAAGAGTGATGCTCCACTGCATGTCAAGTATTTGCAGACCATGGTTGAGTGCCTCTGCATGCTTGGAAAAGTTGCTGCTGCTGGTGCCATGATATCGTATGTCATCAAGTTCAAGCTTATTTGGTTAATTCGAAACTTGTTGCATGGCAATAAAATACACATTACTTTAACTATTAAGAAATAATTTTTCATTAAAAATTTCCAATTTGATATAAAACTGTGATCAGGAAATTGGTCAGTTCACTTCAAACTAAGTTGCTTAGTTTGATCTAATGATATTTCTTTTGCCAAACTTCCAGAAACCTATCTGGGCATTGGATGCTTTCGTGATTGAAGTGAATTATGTTCTATTAATTATGAAGATTTTTTAAGTTTGTACATTCTCTCTTTTCCTTGTCCAAATGGGCTGGAGTAACAAAACACGTTCCTATTGAACAAGCTATAATTATATATATCTTTGGTCTGACAAAGAAGTTTTATGGAATATCTTCTGTTTTCCTGGTTATTTTTCTCTTTTTTATAGTTGTAGACATTATTCTAAGTCCGTTATGTTTTGTTCTTAACAGCCAAAGATTGCGGCCTACAATTCATGAGATAATTATTACCAAGATCAAAGCTCAGGCAGATCGCGTTAACGGATCTAGGCCTGGCATCGGCCAAGCTGCCTCAACTATGCTTACAGGTCTCCACTATCTAAAAGGGCAACTGGAGAGTCACCGATTGCCTAAACAAAAGCGTCAGAATGGGATAACATTGGCTGGAACTTTATTAGCAGTCAGCCCGGTCTCCCCAGTAATGTCTCCTGCTGGAACAGCACAAATTGCAGCAAAGGAACTCCTCGATTCAATTCTGGAAACTGTTGTTCGGATATTCGGTTAGATATTATGATTATGTTATGGAAGTACATGTATTTTTTATACAGGTCTTTACGATATCGTGACGACTTTAACTGCAATGATTTTTCAGAAAACCATATTATTGTTGGGGAACTTCTTGAATTGAAGTCTTCGCAACTAGTTGACTTGAACACACCAAAAGTAATGGCTGCAGATATTAATTGGAATCCTGATTCTGATGCATCTCATGAAACTGGCGGCTACACACTTGGATTTTCCTTAACTGTGTTGCAGGTAGGTCTTTTTCTGTTTGCCATTTCCTTTTCAATGCAGAAAAACAGTTCCTTTAATCACATGTTTCGTTATGATGGTAGTGTGCATGTAAAGACATGTTATTGTAATTTTATTCCTCTATATACATGATAGAGTGAGTGTCAACAACTCATATGCGAGATCTTACGAGCGACTCCTGAAGCTGCATCTGCAGATGCTGCTGTACAAACTGCTAGACTTGCAAGCAAAGCCCCCTCAAAGGACAAGAGGCAAGTAAATTAAGACCCGATTGCTGTGTCTTAAATTTTCCTTTATCTTCCTACTTTTTCTATTTTTGGAAGTTTCCCATTTTTTCTTCTCTTCTTTTATTTGTACAGTTACATTTTTTCTTCCCCTGTTTTCACGTACATTAGCTATTTATTACCATTGTTGATGTCAAAGTTCGGAAGCTATCCATATATGCTTGAATCTCCTTATTATGCTTTGTGATCTCGTATTAATGACAGAACGCTAAAACAATTCATCTGTTAGACAGAACTAATCTTATAATCAAAGGCTCTCCAATGCTGTAGTCAGTCAAGGAAATAGATGGAGAGAAAATGGAGCATCTCTGTGTAGGAATTGCTAGGTCAATCACTTGCAGTCTATATGCAGAATATTGGTTATGTTATCAGATTATAATACCTGCTTCCATGGGATGGAGGGTGAGGAGGTTTATACACTTGAACATTAGTTTGATAGGATGTGGACATCCATATTTTGTAACTGGGATTCGTGGTTTCTGTTGATCTAGGAGTCTTGAATATGCTTTAATAGTTCCCCAACTTCTAGATAGATGTCCAAAGAGATTCCTATTTTAGCTAGGTTTGGATTTCATCCCCAACAATTATTATTATCATCAACAATTATTACCATCATGTATCTAATTTTTTTTTTGGAGGGTGGAAGGGTGGTTTTTCTCGTATTCCTGCTTGTAATTCAATTGCTTTTTCTTGCATCCTTTTATTGAGACATTGTTCCTTGAGCTTTTTCCATATACGAAATCAGGTTCCATGACATGTTAACTAAATAGGACTGTAGACATGATATTTTCAGTCAACTGAACTTGCAATGCTGAACTAATGGTGGTCAAAAAATGCGGTTGACAGAAAATGACAATTTGATTATTAACTCAGTATCAAGCTTGGAGTAGTAGGATGCCCAGTTCTTTGGTTGATTTTTATAGGTTCCCTATTTGTTTCGAGTGTCTGCGGATTGTTGTGGGAGGTTTTTTGGGTGGGGGTGGGGGTGGGGGTGAGATTCACCTTGTTCCCTTTTTTCATGGTTGCGGGGGTGGAAAGCATTTCTCAGTTTGAATATTTATCTTTCCCTGCATCATTGTAAACTATGTTTTTGGTATGTTGCAAATTGCAAATTTAGTTTCTTTATTAATCAATCAATAATTACTTATCAATATTTATGACTTACAGGTCAGAAGATCGTCTTACCTTTGCATTTCGCTTCACAGATGCTACTATACCGATTCCTAATCAGGGTATGGGATGAATGTACTGATGCCATTTTTTATAGTTGTTTTGATTGCTTTGATACCATAGATTGCCCTATTAATGTATTTTTCTGAGTTACCAAAAGGTTACATGGATGGCTTCAGTTATTTGGTGGTTTAGTAATTATACATGCGTGATTTCTCTATTAATAGCTTACAAAAGAAAGAGATTATTATTACACGTTCTTCCATGAAAAAGGTACTTATTTATGATACAGGTGAGATCACTTGACAGCATACGTAATGTTACGGAAAACATACAATTTATTTATTTATTTATTTTGGTACAAATGGTAAAAGTACAATAGTGCAGTAAGATGTGAGCATATGTTCTTAACCAACCTCGTCAGCTATGAATGTGTATTTTTTTTGGTTATAACAAATAAAAAGGAAAGTGATGTAGATGAGTAAAATAAAACCCATTGTTTTCCAAAGTGATTCGCATAATAACATAAGAAAGTCCTGTTTGTTTAAATATCTGGAAACTGGATGGTGAAGAATCAGCTTGATGTGAGAAACCAGTGTGGCTTGGCAAGGTCCACTAACGAACCTATTTTCCTAGATTTTGGTTCTTTTGTTGTGCTTTTTTTTTTTTTTGCCTTGAAACTACTTAGTCTTGGAGGAGGTTAAAAAAAAGTGGAATAATAATTCTTTTCGACAATATGGAAATAGTTCAGTACATGAAAAATGTGAATATGGCACATCCTGGATTAGTCGAAGGCCATTTGGCTATAATCTTGAGTCCTTTCTGTGTATTATATCGTCCCTATTATATTTTAGTTTTGAGACTGAGCTTCTTTAATATGAACTTGCAATGGTGCTTATTAATTCAAAGCATCACAATTATACATTTTCCTGCAAAATAAACTTTTCCTTAGGCGTGATTTATCTCGTCTAATGCAAAAAGGTTCTGTGTATTCAGTACCAGGAGTTGGAATAAATATCGTGATAATGTATCCGCTGTTCAACTGTGCTCATGAAGTGCTTCTCTCCTGAAGTTACAATTGTAGAAAAAGGAATAAAAAAAAGTGAAATCAGCTGTTATTTCAGAATATTTAATAATCAGAGAAGCTGCAAATTGCATCAGGATATCCCCGTTTAAACTTTTTTTTTTCTCGGTATAAAACTGATGTGCTCCAGTAATTTATTAAATCTGTTCAGGGGCTGACCTAATCCGCCAAGGATGGAGTAGAAGGGGACCAAATGTACTCCAAGAAGGTTATGGGACTGCAGCAGTGTTACCTGAACAAGGCATATATTTAGCTGCATCTGTGTACAGGCCTGTTGTTCAGGTATGGACTAGAGGATGGAAAGAGATGGTCTTTCCTGGTAAGTTTTTATCTACAGAAAGACATTTTCTAATTGTCCCATTTTTCCCTCTCTGCATCTGCAGTTTACAGATAAAGTTGCATCAATGCTTCCTGAAAAGTTTTGTCAACTTGGGTGAGTACATCACACACCTTTCTTACACTTGGCAATGCACATTTTTATCATTTTTGTGCAAATATTGCAGTAATCAAGTAAATATGTTGATGTTACAAGTTATTTTTATCTCTTAAAGATCTGTGCATATCATGTATAATACAGATGAAATTTTACTTTCTGAGGTATTAGGAATGAAATGTTTTTATGTTTTACCTGTTCAAGTTTTTCTTCATCTAAATTTTGTTATTCTTGTGACTAGTTTGACTTTTCACAGACAACCTCAAACAGAGAAATGCTTAGCAGCATTGCTGCAACATAAACTTGCATATCAGAATTAATGTAGTTACGTCATGCTGATTATAAGTGATTTTTGTGGAAGATTTGATTGAGATAAGATTATAGGATTTACAAAGGGAAGATCGGGTCAATCTTTATCAGAATAATCAGATTTCTTGAAATTGTAAGGCCTGCAGGATTTTATCTAAATGGAAATGATAATGATTCTAGATTGTTGACTTGTTTCGGGTTGAAATTATGAACGAATTAGGGGCTAATTTGTTTCTTTGAGTGGCATCAGAAATATAAAAATATCTTTCGAGAAAAAAGAGACAAGGATATGATTTTTGCATCACCTGCTCAAGGGCTTGGAGAAAATACACGTGTTTATCATCATCCCGTACATTTTGTAGACTGCTTGTTTTATGACTTGATCCGCATCAAGTCTTCTTTGTAGGTTTTAAATTTTGCTTCCAGGATAATTCAGATGTTCTAGAGTTGAACTCATACCTGATTGAGAATGTGACCTATTTCTGCGAAAACCTGCAAGACACCATAATTATTGAAAGAGCTAGGGCATTCTTAATCAAAATCAGTATGACAGTGTTACAACACTTACAGTAGCTGCATGCTTTATGAAATAGGACTGAATAATTTAGAAATGAAACCCTATTAAATGATTTGTGCGGAATTGAAATTGGTAATTTTTTTTTTCTTTTCAATTTTGGAGTTAAGATATATAATATGACAAGAATATAAAAACTGAAATGACAAAATTTTGAGATGGCAGAAGTATCACACGTAGGATATTAACTGAGAAAATTGTATAATGAGTTTATGAGGTGATAATAACTTTGTTACAACTAGTGGCGTCACTAGGAAAGTCAAAAGTTTCAGTAAAATATAAGAGCTTGTAGTTCAACCAAACAAGGTCTTTCATGGAATGAATGAACAGAATAAGAGAAACGATGAAAGTTGAAGTAATTGTCTCAATACTGAAACTTTCATCCTTCGAGGAGTTGAAAATAAAATGATCTTTATATTGCTCTAGTTGTCTGGATCTGGGATTGGGGAAAATATAGTCAGCTGCTTTTGCATTCTGTTTTACCTCGAAACTTGTTTTCGCCACTAAATTCTCTCTCCTTTTCTGTTTTCCTTTTAGTATGAGATTTGATTTTACTGCTTCATTGATCAAATCCAACCAAAACTTGGGGGTGTGGCTGATCTTAATTCGTTTCCTTTATTCCTTGTAACCATTATACATATGTAATTGAGTTTCATGAATTTCATTTGTTTATTTTTGTTTCACTTAATTTTGCAGGAATGATGGATTGCTAACATTTGTGGAGAACTTTGTGAAGGATCACTTTTTACCTACAATGTTCGTAGATTACCGGAAAGGCGTACAACAAGCTATATCAAGCAAGTCTTGTATCTTTTTAGCTAGTTGATATTGCATCCTTGTGTTTCATTCTTTTCTTTAGACTATTTTTATGATTTCACTATGCATTTGATGTTGGAAGTTTGAGTGCAATAATCTACTAGACCTTGCTACTATAAATTCATAATTGTGTCGTCTTCCTGGAAGCTTCATGATGATATATAATGGATTCTCCAGTTTTTATGGTACACGGGTGTCTAGATATGATATCAGCACTTGTTTCAAACCTGTAGAACCGCCTCCGATAACTGTAAATATTGGCATGTCCTGCTGGTTGCTGCTTAATTTACATGGATTCTTCAGTTTTTTCCAGGTGGCAATAATTTTGAAAACTTCAATATGACCACTTAAGAATAGATGTGCTATATTTCATTAAAGGGCAATGATGCTTGCATGAGGGTTTTCTTTCTGAAGGGGTAAGGAGATTAAAATCGGTTTTGTGTAACTTCAGAAGTTGAAAGGAAGGCATAGATCAATTAGATTTATATGACAAACAAAGATTTCAAGTTATAGGGACTAGATTTGTGAGTGAAAGTATGAGAAATATAAAAACGTAAGCATGTGCAATGAAAAGATACAGGCTGAAGCACCATTTAATTTGTTTATCCTTCTTAAATAAAAGGGAATTTTGTGCCTTCTTATTTTGATCATGGCGAAGATGTTAAAAGTCATCTGGAGACTGCAGGAAGTTTCTAAAAAAATGGTGTATATATTTCAATGTGAATAGAGATGCAAGAGTAGGACTTAATATGCCTTTCTTGTATTCTACATGAGTTTTGAATTATTGTGTACGTTGCATTAGGCAACCGTGACCATGATAAGCAATGGGTACAAGACACAGAACAGGAGCATGTGTGTATTAGCTGGTTGAAATTTACCCAAAGTGCATGATTAAAAAAAACTTAATTGAATTTTGGCAAAAGAGAGTGATAGTTAAATAATTAGCAAATAGAACAATAAATCCTATACAATCATCTATCAGGATTTTAGGATTTTTTTTATAGCCTCTAAATCTTTTTTTCTGGTTCACCTTGTTACTCCCTAAGATAATTCGATTTCACTGCTCAGACTATTACTGTGTTCTGGGCAAATGCAAATGTTCATGCCCAATTTTTTCTTTTTAATTTATTTTCTGAAACTATTTTGCCATGTCCCTCTGACAGATGTTCAAACATCTGTTTTGTAAGTTATAGATGATTGTATGAAAATAGAGAATGCAAGGCTGATGCCTCTTCTCCATCCTTTCGCTATTCGTATAAAATGTTAGATTTTTTAAAGTGACATCTTTCAAATTTTAACACAGTCTGCTCTAGAGTATTTATGTAATGTCCCTAATGCACCATCAATGCGTTACAAATAAATTAGGGCACTTTTTTGCATGTCTGGACATGTCTATTGCTTACCTGCGTAACATTCCTTCCAGTTTTTATTTTCCAGTGCAAGTAGAAAGCATCAATTTCATGTTGGCTGGTTTTTGTACACCAGAACAACGTGACACCTGTTATTCAGGATGCCATCTAGAGTGAGATATGGAATTTAAAGGGGCATCATTTTGCCAATTTATATTATGAGAATGACTGCAGTTCACCTGAATTGTTGTCAGGACAAACATTTAATTATGTAAAGGCGAAGAGGAATTGTATGCTAGGTTGAATAATTCTCTGTAAGAGATTAGTATTGGAGATTTATAATCATGAAGAACTGCCCTCTTTACATGATGTAACTGATGTATCATAACAATTTCTGATTTTGTTTTCTGTTTAAAATTGTGAATAGGTCCAGCAGCCTTTCGCCCACGAGCACACGCAGCTGCTTCTTATACTCCATTAATTGAGAAGGGACGGCCAGTTTTACAAGGATTATTGGCAATAGATTTGTTAGCAAAAGAGGTATTCTTGATTTCAGATCCTAGACATTTTTGGTTTTCATGATCATAGGAAGAGTATAAAGTTTTTTCATTTCTAACTAAACTCCCTTTCACCTAGGTACTTGGATGGGCTCAAGCAATGCCTAAATTTGCTGGTGATCTCATCAACTATGTGCAAACTTTTCTGGAAAGAACATACGAAAGATGCCGAACATCATACATGGAGGCATGGATGCTTCCTTTTTTCATTCATTTTTTTTTTTTTAATATTTGAACCATTCTTCACATATTTGATTAAGCCTTCTGTTTTCTTTTGCCTTACAAGCAAAAAGCATGTGCGTTACGCTCTTTCCTTCTTTTCAGTCTGCCTCCTTGCATAATTTTTGTGGGATAGAACTTATGGCCATCAGGTTCTGGGTCCTACTTTACTAATAAATGTTCAGCACCTTATTTTTCTTGGGAAATGAATTTGAAGAAAAGCTGGGAAAATCAAAATATAGCTTCTCAGGCTGATTAAGAGGATATTCTCCAAGACATAATGCTAGGTGGACTATATTTATCTGTATTAAACTAGGTCCATGTTCTAAACATAAACATATTACGGGAATATAAAATGTTCTTTTAAAAGTTTCTGGGATAAGCAAATGTATGGACATGTAGATAATCACAGTTTTTTTAGAAGTGTCTATGTGTTCTTCTTCTATTGTGACATTCTGATACTATCTTCAATTACTCATTATTTTGCTGTTCTTTTCCTTCTAATCTATTAGTTTGTTTCTGCTCGATATATCAGGCTGTCCTTGAGAAGCAAAGCTATATGCTCATTGGAAGACATGATGTTGAAAATCTGATGCGACTTGATCCAGCCAGTGCATGTTTCCAGAATTCACTTGACCAGGGAATTCCAAAAACCAATGCTTCTGATGCCGTGACCACTGAGGTTGAAATGGAATTAAGTGATATATTATTGAATTTAAGGCCAATTAAGCAGGTATCAACACTCTCAAAGGCTCTAATATATTCTTACCTCTTAGGACCCTNCACTTGACCAGGGAATTCCAAAAACTAATGCTTCTGATGCCGTGACCACTGAGGTTGAAATGGAATTAAGTGATATATTATTGAATTTAAGGCCAATTAAGCAGGTATCAACACTCTCAAAGGCTCTAATATATTCTTACCTCTTAGGACCCTTTATTGCCTTGGGAGAAGGCTACTAGAAATTAAAGTGTCTAAAATGAAATATGACGGGTTAAGTTTAAACATCTGACAGCGACATGGTCTTTATTCTACTGCTATATAAATTCTGTTCTCCTTTGCCTGAAAAACCTTTTGTTTTTTTTTTTTTTGCAGGAGAACTTGATTCGTGATGATAACAAACTTATTTTATTGGCATCCTTGAGCGATTCATTGGAGTATGTTGCAGAGTCAATAGAAAGGCAAGTTCTTCAATCTTGCACTTGTAAGCTTCAGCTGGGCTCACTGAAATGAACAGTAGCTAAAATTTAAATGAATGTGTGTGTGTGTGTGGTGGTGGTGG
>CAIGRT010089224.1:0-16157 GCA_903798405.1 Fraxinus platypoda
GTGGGCTGGTGCTATTTATGTCATTTAGCTTGTGACTTATTATTTGGGCCTTAGTTGCCTAGATGTCACTCACCTATTGGTGGCTTTGGTTGTGACCCGGATTGTGTTAGTTTGATTTTATTTTAACCCTTGGATCATTTGGACGGTTGGGATGGAATCTTGGTTGAGATATTTTTGGGCTTGACTTTTGTCCTTATATTCACGTGGGTTTCCTTCTGTGAGACTCTTCCTCCATCTCTCGACTCTCTGTCCATTTCATCTTCCTTGTGTCTTCGATGAAGCTGGCTGTCCTTCCCTCAATATTCACTGAATATTGAGCCTCTTTCTTGAGTGGCTCCTGTGGTATACTCAGGCGTGAAATAGAGCTAGGTGGGGTTGTAATTTCTCGAGGGTTTAATAGTGATTCTTGGCTGTTGTTGGGAGATCTCTTGATCGATGATCCAAGCCAAGTGAAGAGGGTTCTGAACCGGTTCTTGTGCTCTCTCTGGACGGCGATTTGCAAGGCATGAAGGCTGTTCCTGAGCTTAAAATCTAGACCAGTGCAAGAGGAAGAAGAATGAAGGGAAGTAACGTTTCTGCCCCTCTTTTTACTTTGTCTCATTTATGCTTTCAGTTCTCTCCAGATTATGTATATTCTGTAAAGGCTATGGTATATGTTTGATTACCATTGATTCTGGTTTTTGAGCCTATTGAACTCTGTCATTGTTCTGATATATTATGTTGATTAGTAATATATGGTTTCTTGAGCGTTTTGGACTCTGTTATTGTATGCTGATTTTAGCTATTGAAATATGTTATTCCCAACATATGTCTCAATTGAAAAAATCATTTTATCACCATCATTGGTGATTACTATTATTCATGTTGTGCGCGTTCGACATATTTTTCTAAGGTGATTCAACGATCATTCATCCCACGATAGCTTTAACTTGAAATTGGAAAAGAAATTGATAATATTTTGAGACAATAAAATATCATGTATTTTTTTCCAAATTTACCTCTTGAAAGCTATGTCGAATGGCAAAATTGTTTTTAAAATATGCAATCGAGGGGTTGAATTTCATGAATAAATTATTGGAGACAAAGTGCACAATGACCTAACAAGTGAGGACCACCTAACAATAATTCTAGTTGAAATTGTTATTGAACTTTATGGCATAATTATTTATAAGCGTGAACTGGAAAAGTCTTTAATTGATGTGATGACTAGTCGTGACATTTCAAATGTATATATCAAATAGTCATGTTATTTCGAATTGGATATGACTATTCAAAAATACAATGTTCTAAAAAGTGTAAAAGGTAAGCTTCTAACTTAAAAGAGTATAGTCGAGGCCTATGTGTAAAACATGTTACTTATTTTTATTATTATTTAAATGCTTAATCATTCTAAAAATCATTTGATAATTAAAATAATACATGTTAAACATCTAAAATTATAAAATATTGTATTTACTCAATGGTTCATACAATTAGTCAATTATATAATTTTTAAGTTTTCGAAATGCAAAAACTGAATTATTTTTCATAATTTCAACTTTCAACTAGATAATTCATATTTTGCATATTTATAGGAACTTCATACATACTTTCGAAATTTTCAACAAAACGACAAATCTCAAAATCATAATTACATAAAATAGATAATATCGTAGCTTAAATCTTATCTAAATCTTTATTTGATAAAGTCATTTTTTTTATTTCTGTAGTGATAAAGTCATTTAAAAATGGGAAAATTACAGTAGCTGTCCATAACATTTTCAAATTTTTTAGACTTTATCATAACCTTCAATTTGTGTCAACGAGCATTCCTAACCTTTTAGAAATATGTAGTTGGGGCTCAAACGAATGGAAACAATCAATTTGATAGTTAATTGACCAAAAAATTGATTTCGACCAAATTTGGAAAGGGCAAAATGGTAACTCCACAAATTTAACATAAAATAATTGAAAAGGGAAAAAGAAAAAAAAATCTACCTACGCATGCTTAGTCGCGATTTAAGCAATCAACTTAACAATTGATCGCTTAATTCACGGTTACTATCAAGACAGACCGTTTTATTCGTGCTTCGCGCTTAAACAGACTTTTTAGAACACTCCATAACTGTACATTATAAAATGTAATGCCATTTTAATAGGGTGCAAACTAGACCTTTAAATATGAAAATGTGTGATATAATAATCCGCATTAATATATGTTAAAAGATGCAACCACTCTGAAAACACGGTTGGAAAACTAATAAATAGGGACTCTAATCCCATATTTAATACACCAGATCAATTCAAGTGAAAATTGATTTCTAATTATCTCATCTCTTTAAAAAAAATTAGTTTTTTATTTAGCTAAATAAAATTACGTCCGAATTACTTTAAGAAATAAAATTTCGTTTGAGCAATTTTAGTTCATATCTATTTCATTTTTGAAGAATACTATCATTACTTTGATTTGTCTGACAAAATTAATATATGTTATATTAATTTTGGAAGAAGTGTTGTATTTTGGGAGACGATATCCGTCGATTATGTTAGCACCAACGAAGAGTGCGAAATTTGACCTAAAAAGATTTGCATTCACATTTCTCGCTTCATTTTATTTTCTTCTATTTTATACGTGTCATTAAGTCGTAATTCTTGTATATATTCGTGTGTATATCTTGATTTCAGTAAGTTGAAACTTTATTCGATAGTTTACACCAATAAATCACGATTTTATCATACTTGCATTTATGTATTTTTTGTTGAAAGGAATATAATTGTACATCAAATTATCCAACAATCATGCCACCTATATATATTTTTTCTGAAGATATCGAGAGGAACAGAATTAGTTATTCTTTCACTTATACTTTGTTCAACTTTCCAGAAACTCATTTTGAAGCACAATAATATCCTTATTTATACTATTGTGCTTATAAATATTATTGTACACCTGAATAGAAAAATATTGAAATTAATTTCAATTATATACTTAGATCACATTTGGCTATTATACCAAATATAAAAATTATGTATAAAACTAAAATATCAAAAATTAGTTGTATAGTATTAAGATAGTAAGGATGATAGCATTCTTTTTCATTTATAAAAAAAATGTTATTTGCTCTATATTTCTTATCCAACTTAAACTCACATCTTCCTCGCATTGTAGATACAGAAGGCGACGAAAACTTAATAGTATTAGTCAGAACTAATTTCCTGCCCATAGTGTACAAGAAATAATGTGCATCGGTGATCTAGTAATGTATGACGTTGCCACATCAGCGATTTTTTTTAAATTTATCCCCGCATCGCTGATGTGGCAATGTGTAACATTGCCACACCAACTACGAACATTATAATATTCTGTCAATCGTGGGCAAGAGATCAATTTTGTAGTATTATCCGCCTTTCACTCTATTACTATCATCACAGTATTTATCTACTTTTATTATAATAATGATATTCACAATAAACAACTACCGTAGTCATCTTATGTAACAACTTGTTATTTGAAGCATTAATTTTTTGTAATTCTATTGTCTCAAATAACTAGTTGTCGATAACTATTGCAGTCGTTGATTATAAATAGCAATATTCTTAATTTTATGCTTAAATTTGTACGGTCTAATATGTTGTGTAACCGATAACTATTGCAGTTGTTGATTATAAATAGCAATATTCTTAATTTTATACTTAAATTTGTACGGTCTAATATGTTGTGTAAACCTTGATGTTCAGTTAATAAAGTTCAGTAGTATTTGTTGTCTAATACGATGTGCAAAGCGTGATGTTAAATTAATAAAGTTCACTACTATTTGTTTTGGTTTGAGATAATTTGCTATTCTTATTTTGTTGGGTTAAATGCATTGCGGGTCATCCAACTTTGAACAAAGGTACATGAAGGTCACTTATCTCCAATTTTATTGTATTCGCCATTCAACTTGAATTTGTTTGCAAATCTAGCCATTCTTCTTTCTTTAGGTTAAATGCATTGCGAGTCATCCAATTTTTAGCAGAGGTATGTGCAGGTCACTTATCTCCAATTTTATTGTATTCGCATCATCAATCTTCAATTTATTTGCAAAATCTAGCCACCCATCTTCAATTTGGTGCAAACAAGTCATCCAATTTCAATCTCTTGTAAATCTGGGTTATGAAAGAATATCATATATTTATGCTCTTTCGTCTTGACTATTTTACATTTGGTTTTCCTAATGGAATAATGCTATTTAACATTATAATGATAGAATATCGGTAATGTGGCGTATATGTGAAATAATGAGATTGAACAATTCAATTTTGATAAGAGAAATGAAGAAGAGAGAGAGAGAGATGTGAGGGATAATAGGGTTGTAACATCACTTATATTTCATCATAATAATAAGGGTTTGTTTGGGCCGAATTTTAATCTGATTTTAATCCAAGTCAAAGTCAAACAATCAATATTAACCACATCTTTCATGGATCTCACATCTTTTCAACCACACATTTCAAAATTTTTTATTATAATCCACTAAAAATTTAATTTTAATTCTCACCAAACACTCTCTAAATATCATTACTTTTTCTAACTAGTTAAAATTTTGTGGCGACTATAAACTTGTCATCTGCTAAATTTTTACTAATATAGAAATTTATTCATGCAAAATGAACAACTGCGGACTGCAGTGCCATTTTACTTAAATATAATCTAGACAAATTTAGATAAAGTTGAGGATCATGAAGGAGTACAAGTCCGACTTAATTCAGATTAAATAGCTTAAGATATTGACATTTTCTCAACTAATCTTTGCACAAACAATGTCAAATAAAATAAAATCAAAATATAGAAAATTATAAAAGACAGATTACCAGTTCAATGACCAATCTTCCTACATACTGGGAGGAGAATTTTATTATCTATGGAAAAGATAATTATGTCAAATTCTTCTTAATATTTTGGATAAGTATTACGAAACTATTTATCTCCGTAGATATTATATGATTAATTTTCTTCAATTTCTCTATATTAAATATTATTATGAAGTATATCTCTCCATACGGATGAGTTTCTTCCATCCGAACCCTACAAATATCTCTAAAATATCATATCAACTTAAAAATAATTATCCTTATCCATCCATTCAAAAGAAATATTATCGCATAAATTATGATTTTATCACTCTTTAAATTTGGTATGACATGGTAATAAATCGTTACGGATCTCATGAAATGTGTTGTTAAAATTAATTGTTGACTTTGACTTGAAATTTTAATTAGATTTTAATCCAAACCAAACAGGGGCTAAATTAAATTCAAACAAAAACTAATCAAACAAATAGATTCTTTTTGACCGAAACTATCAAAGCTAGATCAAAATAATTTATTTTCCAATGCCTTGATCCTACTCAGATCCGAGTTGTAATTACGTGTATTGTCCATAAATAACGGCAAAGATTATTCCACGCGCAAATACATTTCTTCTGTCCACTAATTTCTTTAATCCGACGGTTACAACGTTTGACTTCGCTATTTACACATCATATTGACGTATTTTTCTAATTACACGTCATAACCTTCTCAGCAGTATATCCAAGGGTTTTGTTTATATGTGACATCACGATATACAGCTTCCCTCACATTGGGGGCTCACGAATTTTTTTATTGGATGTGGGCCCACCTCTTTTGTGAGGAGGGTGTATACAATTGTATTATTTTCAAAATACATTTTTTTCTTTTATTTTCAATCACGTGAATTCAATAAAATAATATTACATTCAAATTCAAATTTTTTATTTAGAACTTGTTTGAACCTCATTTTCTCTTCAAAACATGCATTTTGTAATAGTGTTATGTTAAGAATGTGTGGTTAAAAAATAAAGAAAAATTTTAAATTTACGTGTAATATTATTTTTTTGAAAAATGTGTAGTTAAAATGAAGTCAAATCACTGTTAAAGAATACATTTTGATGGGAAAAAAAGGGATTCAAACAAGGGCATATTTTTCAACAACACATTTTTCATAAATCTACTATTCTAAAATACATTTTTTTTAAAAGGGGTTCAAACAGGCTTTAAATTACTTTTAATAGGTTACATTGAATATTTTTAATTACTCTCTCCATCCAATTTATATATGTTGACCTTTTTTTTTCTGGTTCCAATTATATAGGCTTTTTTTTTTATTGAAAATGTTTTGTTTTGTTTGTTTACAAACTAATATAACATTATTTAATTTATCTAATTATCAGTATTATAAAAAACGCAAAGCGTGGCTAGACGTGGAGTAGAAGTTTCAAGCTTTACGAGTTTAAGCGACCCTAGGCTTAGAAAAAAAAAATGTTTTCTTATTTTAATATTATTTTAAATTTTTAATAATTTAATAATTAAAATAATACGTATCAAATATCTAAAATTATAAAATATTATATTTACTTAATAGTTCATACCATTAATCAATTATACAATTTTCAAGTTTTCAAAATACAAAAACTAGAATATTTTCCATATTTTCAATTTTCGACTAGACAAATCATATTTAATAGATTTATAGGAACTTTATACATGCTTTTTGAGATTGCAACAGAATAACTAGTTTCAAGATCATTATTACATAATGTAAGCAGTATCATGGTTTAAATTTTATTTAATTATTTAGATAAAGTCATTCTTAACATTTATACAGATAAAATCATTTAAAAACTTGAAATTAAAGTAAAATAAAAGACTTTTAAAGAAACGAAAAAATAATAAAGCGCTCCTAGAAAAGACCCGTCTATGAATTAGAAAAAAGGTCTAGGTGCAAAGTAAGACGTTTTGCATAGCTTCAAGTCTAGACAAGTTTTTTAGAACGTTGCTAATTATAATCAATTTTTTTCACTTAATTTTGAATTTGTACAAATATAAAGATACCTACTTCTTGAAAATTAAATCATTCATTTTTTACTACTTCTAATAATAGTTTACTACTAGTTGACTAATTATTGATAATTAAATAAGGGTAAATTACCGAAGTTTTTGGCAAAAAATGAATTTTCAATAACATTAAGCCCATGTTTGATACCAATTAAAATTTATATTTTAATCTAAATCAAAGTTAGCATTTAATTTTCACTACATATTTTATAGTTCCCACAACTTTCAACCACACATTTTATCAATTTCTATCCAAATCTACTAAGAATTTAATTTTAATTCTCACCAAACAGTGGCTAAATAAGATTTATTAATCCATGTAAAAAATAAAATCAGCCTCTATAAGTTCTCGTTTTACCCCCATTAAAATTATAATTCATTGTTCTCTCTTCTTATCAATTACACATTCTTCAATAAAATAATATTATATGTGATTCCAAAATTTTTACTCTGCATTTAAAAAAAAAAAAATACTATTCCAAATATTATAATTACAAACGACGGATGGAGGGAGTATGTTATCAGCTTGTTAATGTATTTTTAAATATAAATGGAAACGAAAATAACTTATTGGAGAGCATAATAAACTGCTCTGTGCCATTATTAAGATTAATCCCTCACCCAATCTGGACGATTGGATATAAAAGGTGGACCCACAATGAAAACATAACACGTCAGATGGGACCTAAAGTTGGTACACCAAATATATTACCCACAATAGTCAATTAGGTGAGAGGCTCACAGAATTCGGTAGGTTGCGTTTGCAGGGAATAATAAAACCAAGAGTCGTACATCTAAACTCCCGCTTTTTGATGAAAGAAACCAAGTTTGAACTGGCTTTAACAATACAGCTATGTAATAACAAGCCACATGACCCTCGTGTTTTTTAAAAAAAAACTATAAATACAACCTTAAATCCCAATATTTCTCATCAACTACTCCGAATTGCATTCTCATTCTACGTTGTTTTATTGTAGAGGCTGTTGTTTATTTTCTTGCTGTTTTTTGTGGGATTGAAAAATTCTATTTTTTTTTTGGGAAAAATGACGGTGGGTGCCGGAATTTCGATCGCCGATGGGAAGCTGAAGGTGCTAGGGAACAGCATTTTGAGTGATATTCATGACAATATATTGTTGACTCCGGCGACCGGAGAATATTTGACAAATGGAGCTTTCATCGGAGTTCAATCTGATCGGATTGGCAGCCGACTTGTCTTCCCTATTGGCAAACTCGAGTGAGTTCTTCATTTCATTTTCTATCTTTCGAATCAGTTCATCTATGTCGTAATTTTTTCATGCCTAATTGTTCTTATGATTTCATGGAAGTGAATTATGACGTTCGATGATTGATCTGACTTGTAGTGGAATGTGAATCAGCATGACTGATCTGTGATTTGAAAAATTCCAGGGGATTGCGATTTATGTGCGTTTTCCGGTTCAAAATGTGGTGGATGACACAGAGGATGGGGACATGTGGCCAAGACATACCTTTTGAAACTCAATTCTTGATTGTAGAAGGACGGGATGGTTCACATTTTGATGTAAAAAGGGAGGACCAATCAGCATCATATGTCGTTTTCTTGCCGATTTTAGAAGGTGATTTTAGGGCAGTTCTACAAGGAAACGCAAACAACGAGTTGGAGATCTGTTTGGAAAGTGGTATGAATCAATATGTCACCTTTCTTTTTTCCTCTTCATGGCTTGTTTGATAGGTCGAACTGGATAGTAATTGGCCGAATTATTAATGTAAAAAAGAACATAAAAATCTTGTCTGATTTGTTGCTGTGGGAGATCAATAACGGGTTCTTGATTGCAGGGGATCCCGCGGTTCAAGAATTCGAAGGAAGCCATCTAGTTTTTGTTGCAGCTGGGTCGGACCCATTTGATGTCATCACGAATGCAGTCAAGTATGCCCTTTATGATTCTATCTACCTGGTTATTTTATAACATTACTATGCTTGTCCCAGAAACCTATGGTTTTATATAATCACTACTCAGGGTTAGACTGATCGTAGACTAGGTAATATGAACTCTTTTAAGATATATTTTGTGAAGGACTTGATGGTTATAACATTTCCATCTATATATGCAGGACGGTTGAAAGACATTTGCAAACATTTTGTCATCGTGATAGAAAGAAGGTGAAATATTTATTCCCTAAGGGCCTGTTTGATTTGGAGGATTTCACATGGCAATTGAAAATAAAATTCCATCTTCCCCAAAAAGTGTTGTTTGATAAACAAAATTTGCCAAACAAATCATTTTCTACGGACAATTGTAAAAAAAATTTCCTTTTAATGGACAATTTCCATAAAAAACAAAGCCAAACGAATACCAAAAGATCCAAAATTTCAACATTTTCTAGATGGAAAATTATATCAATCAAACACAATTAATTGACAATTCCTAGGAAAATAATTTTAGGCAATTCAATTCCCTGAAATTTATTTTCTTTCCACTCAAATTTCACTCTTGCAATCAAACGGACTCTAAGTGTTTCCTGTATTAGAACTTATGATGCACCAACATGGACAAGTGTGTCCGGCCCTATACTTGTTGAATACGATGATACGCGATTTTTAAAAAAAGTACTGACGCAACATATTGTCGACATGATTAAATTTTTTAAAATTTTCATTTATATAGTAAAATTTTAGCTTCCATTTGGCCTCCATTAATTTCACATTTTGCATTCTCATTTTCTCCATTTGTGGGACCACTATGTTTGAATTTAGTGTAAATTGACGTCCTCCAACTGGCGCCAACTATTGAGTTCAACATGGGAAATCTCACAAAACAAATCTCGATTTCCATTTTTGCCCCCCTATTGACTACATTACGGTTTAAAATGGTGTGAGGGTGTTTGCGTATTTTTACATACCAGATGAAGGTAAAATGGTGCATTTCGTTTCCTATAACCCGTTTGACATTTATTCAATTCTGACAAATCTGAGTGTACCTTTTCATCTTTTAAATATGAACATTGCTATACTTACACACCTTCTCACATGTGTGTGGGTCCTACAATGTGGCCCTCATTGTGGACCCCACACACATGTGAGAGGGGTGTGTACCAAATGTGTACAAGTAGTATTTTTCTTTAAATATTTGTGTTCTCGTAGCAAAATGTGATAAGGCACGAAAATCTCATTCAAAACGAGGATTAATTTTATATTTGTTATTATTATTTTTTAATATTTTTAAATATGAGTACCTACTTGTTATTTAATAATAAGCCCTTGTTTGATTCCCATTTCTTTTTCAAAATACATTTTTTTTTCAACTACATATTCTTCAATAAAAAAATATTACACACAAATTCAAAATTTTCATTATTTTTTAGCCATACACTCTCCATCAATCTATTATTCCAAAATACATTCTTAACCTTTTAATGAGGCTCAAACGGGCTCTAAGTTTTATAAAAAGATATACTATTTCTAATAAAGAAGGAAAAATATCCATGGTATAGTGTCAATGCAACATAGATTAGAACCATCTATCATTCTAATTTCTAAATCAAGTATTTTTTAATGATTCAGATGCCGGACATGTTGAACTGGTTCGGATGGTGTACATGGGATGCTTTCTATACCGACGTTACATCAGAGGGAGTGAAACAGGGTTTGAAGAGGTATCCCACTTATAATATGAGTAGGCATATTGCGCAATGTAAGCAAAACGACTAACTTGATATTTTATTGCAGTTTTGAGAAAGGTGGGATTCTCCCCAAGTTTATCATCATTGATGATGGATGGCAATCGGTTGGCATGGATCCGACTAGTGTTGAAGCGAAAGCTGATAACACAGCCAAGTGAGTCGAAAGAAACATGTCGTTTTTTCGAGTTTTTGTTCTTTCTCCTCTTTATTTCTGACTCTTTAGAGTTCACTTTGGTTCAAATCAGCTTTGCAAATAGGTTAACCAATATCAAAGAGAACTACAAATTCCAGAAGGATGGGAAAGAGAATCAAAGGGTGGAGGATCCGACAATGGGAATTCGGCATATTGTAGCTGAAATTAAAGATAAACATTCTATTAAGTAAGATAGGCCACACCTAAAGAACTGTCATAGCCACATGTCATAAATTATCGAGAAAGCAATTATATCATTTATCTTTATCGACTATGTAGGTACGCTTATGTGTGGCACGCTTTGACGGGGTACTGGGGCGGTGTTAGACCTGGTGTTGCTGGAATGGAACATTATGAATCTAAGATGTCTTATCCCGTCTCGTCTCCAGGGGTTCAGTCGAATGAACCTTGTGATGCTTTGAATAGCATTATCAAGAATGGACTAGGTCTTGTGAATCCTGATAAAGTCTACAATTTCTATAATGAGTTACATTCATACCTTGCATCAGCTGGTATCGATGGGGTCAAAGTGGACGTCCAGAGCATCCTTGAAACTCTCGGGGCTGGCCATGGTGGAAGGGTGAAGCTAGCTAGGAAATATCACCAAGCATTAGAGGCATCAATTTCAAGGAATTTCCCTGATAATGGAATTATTTCCTGCATGAGCCACAACACGGATGGTTTGTACAGGTAACTAATCTATCACTATTTCTCTTTTGAATTTCGAAAACTTAAATGGTAGAATCATGCTACATGAACATAATGGTTGACTAATTATTGACATAATGCCACATGACAACCTATCATTGGACTGTTTAAAACACAGCCAACTTTTTCAACCAATCACATCTTACCGACACTTATTTTGTCAACCATTATGTCACATTTTTCGGGCAAGGTAGCATTATTCTAAATTGTAAATGTTGATTGGACTTTAATTTAATTTTCGTAGTGCAAAGCGAACCGCAGTTATTAGAGCATCGGATGATTTCTGGCCGAGAGATCCTGCATCACACACAATTCATATTGCATCAGTTGCTTACAACACTGTTTTTCTTGGGGAGTTTATGCAGCCAGATTGGGATATGTTTCATGTAAGTTGATGTCCTCATCAACTGTTTGTTATTCAGTAAAGTTAATAAATGTCTGAATACGAATATATAACTGCGATTATTACGGCAGAGTGTACACCCAATGGCTGAATATCATGGAGCTGCACGTGCTGTGGGAGGCTGTGCTATTTACGTCAGGTATCAAGCACATACATGAGTTTATTGTGGCTATAAAAATCTATGTTTCCTAACTTTAGTTCTTATGTTTGTACATTGATTACACGCAGTGATAAGCCCGGAAAGCACGACTTCAATCTTCTCAAGAAACTAGTACTTCCTGATGGTTCCATATTGAGAGCTAAATTCCCGGGAAGGCCAACACGCGATTGCTTGTTCTCTGATCCTGCCAGAGATGGAGAAAGGTATATCTAGTGAATTTTACGATCTTCACGTTCTATGATTGTTCTTTTTCAATTCATAAAGTTTCTTTAATTGAATAACATTGATAATCTTGTTACAGTTTGTTAAAAATTTGGAATCTAAATGATTTCACCGGAGTTGTGGGAGTCTTCAACTGCCAAGGAGCAGGTTGGTGTCAGGTTGAAAAGACAAATCGCATCCATGACGAACAACCTGGCACAATAACTGGAATTATCAGAGCTAAAGATGTTGATTACTTATCAAGAACTTCTGACGATAGATGGCAAGGAGATGCCATTCTTTATTCTCATCTTCAAGGTACTTGTGACCGTCCAAAACTTAATTGTACTGCAAAAAACTGCTAGAGAATGGACTCATTTTTAACATCTGTTTGTTGTCACTGCAGGAGACTTGGTTTATCTACCAAAGAACACTTCTCTGCCAATCACACTAAAGGCACGAGAGTATGAGGTTTTCACAGTTGTTCCTGTCAAGGAGATGTCGAAAGGAATTACATTTGCTCCAATGGGTCTCATCAAAATGTTTAACTCGGGAGGAGCGATTAAAGAACTAGATTATGAATCAGAACAGATGGGAACTGTCTGCATGAAAGTTCGAGGGTGTGGTCTATTTGGAGCCTATTCTTCAGTTAAACCTAAAAGAATTACAGTTGACAGTGAGGAAGTGGAGTTCGAATATGAAGAAGCATCTGGATTCATCAAATTTTCATTGAGGATTCCAGAGCAAGAGTTGTACCTTTGGAGAGTAATGATTGAAATGTGAAGGATTTGTAATCACCAGAAATGTTTCAAGTTAGTCTGGGAGAAATTTAAATAAAAAAGTTGCTATTTTTTTGTCTCGTAAGAGCTGTCAAACTTGAGCAAAGCTGTCGATAATTATTGTATTTCTCCATGTACAAAAATCTATATCGCGCATTTTAGTGAGCAGTCTCTGGTGTATGTATCAGGGCTTTGTACACGCATGCAAGACAACGAAGAGAATCCTTACAAGTTCTCAGTGTAGTAGACGTCAAGGTTTGACAGTGTTTTGCATAGACCTGAATGTACTTTTTGCTCTGTAACGTTGGCACGAGTTATTAGACTCCTTTTTAGGCTCTTCCGATGGTGACGATTCCATTTCCTTCATGGCACCATTAGTCATGCATTTCAGCTTTGTCTGCTATCTTCCCCCATTAAGGGCCTGCTTGGGAGTTTCGGAGTAGCGATTATGAGCGTTTTTTAAATTATTAATTTTGAGCATTTATGAACGGATCGATTTTGAGTGATATTGGTAGCGGTTTTTAAAAACAGTCAAACTCATATTTGGAAGTTTATTATTCATCCGTTCTGAAATTTTTTTAAAAGAATAAAATTACACGTCTCTTATAGAAAAATTTTCAGTTTATAATTTCTTGTATGAATTTTTTTTTTATTCATAAGTCGTATTTTACTTATAGGTAATTTTTTACATATAAGTTAATATTTATTTTAAAAAGTTAAATAAAATTAAATATTTACTTAAAATTTTAAATTAGTACTTTTTACTTAGAAGTAAATTTTATAATTATAAGTTAATTATGTACTTTTAAATAATTTTACACATGAGTATTTTTTTTTTTACTTACGATAACTGTATTTTTTCTTTATAAAAATTTTTTAGACAAAATTAATTTTCATCTTTTAAGTAATATTTTACTCGTAAGTAATTTTTTTATTATAATATAACTTTTTTGCGAGTAAATAATTTTTTCAGTTAATATATTTTTATTTGCAAGTTAATTTTGAACAAAGATGTATTGGTTGGAAATAATTATTTCATAAATGGTAAAATTAGAAGAGTATAATAAATAGCCAAAAATCACCAATTTGCTGGGTTGAGAGAACCGCTCAAAATTACATTACACCATTTTTGAGCGGTTTTTAAATCATCCGAAACCAATGCCCAAAAAAACTAGTAAGAACATGTTCTTCCAACCCTTCATAAACGATGCCACTCAAAATCGGTGAAAAAAACTCCCAAGCAGGCCTTAAGAGAAATGCTGCATTACTTGTTCGAGAGAGATCCACCGGTAAATCGCTTCAAAATGAAAATCTCAATTTGTACCCCTTTCTGAACTAGTTTTAGCCAAGCAAGCTAAAGGGCATCCCTTACAGTTTCATCATTTCATATGGATAAATTGCTCAACAGTTTTATTTTACTTCTATTTTTGTTCAGAATGCTTTTGGAAAATTCACACAAACACCGCACATATATTTGTGCATGTAAGAGTGTTAGATAAGTGTTTCAGTACTAGATACCGAATTTACACATTGGATATCAGATTTACAGTTTTAATACCGTATTTACAATATACCAGATTGGAGCATAGATACCGAATTTACACACTGGATACCTGATTTACAGTTTTAATATCGGATTTACAACATACCGGATTGGAGCATACCGTATATGCAGTGAGTTTAAACATTGGATTTCCACGTACCGTTTTTGCATATAACTTTGAATATAACAGATTCAATTATATATACCAAATGATTTGTTAATCAGTAAGACGTAACAAATAATTTAAAGAGAATAACAAAATATCAATATGCAAAAACGAGTAGCAAATAAGAAAAAAAAAAAAAGAATTAAACAATAAAACTTTTAACCTGAGGCATGTGTTACACACAGTTTCCTTAAAACATATTCGCCCACTCACCGTCTGTGCTTGGGGTTTAAATCGAGCGTCCGTTTCCCAGGATACAACGGTAAAACTAGTAAATTCTGAGAATTACAGATACTATTTCGGCGAACTGATTTAGTGTTTGAACAATAGCACCTCCAAGATTCAAACAAAAATTAAAATGTATGCATACATTTTTTTTCCGTGTATTTTCAGATGAATTCGTGCGTGTTTTAGAAAAGTGGAAAACGAGGCATATAAATACTTGGCTCTTGAGAATGTAACCTGCTCATTCACTTAATGACAATTACCATAGGAGTTTCAACAGTTTCAGAAAATGAAAAGTCAGTTGAATAAAACAAAAATGTAGCAAAACGTTGACACTCCTAAGGGACCAATTTTGCTCATTTCTATCTGACATTCGTGTACGCAGGTCTTGCTCGCATACGAGTTCAAGGTCTGAAGCCTATTTCGATCCGTGATTTACACCCCCCTGCGTGCGCACGTGGAGAGAGCCTCTATACTACATATGATTACACCCTTCCAAAGTGCAACCATATTTAAAGTAGTTTTTGTTTTCATCAACTTCCTATGTTGGACAAACACATTTCTAATTTTCCCACCAACACAAACTCCTTTTAATTGACATACTTTGAGCTTCAATTTCTCATTCACCCGAGCATCAATTTTGGCAAGTAAATACATGATTTCAATGTACTCACGGAGGAGAACACAAATCAATCTTTATCTTCCAAAATAGCCAAACGGGTCCCACTCAAAACTCACACCAAAGCCAGCCACATACTCATTTTTCCAACAAAGAGTACTAACAATAAAAATAAATAAAATTGAGGAGACAAATGCTATAAAGTTGTGCTATATTGTGAAGTGGTTGGGATATGAAATCACTGCTTTGGAAACTCTTTGATAAAAGTTTTCAAGGTTGCTTCAACATTGTTTGATTATGCCATCCTTCATANGCCACATACTCATTTTTCCAACAAAGAGTACTAACAATAAAAATAAATAAAATTGAGGAGACAAATGCTATAAAGTTGTGCTATATTGTGAAGTGGTTGGGATATGAAATCACTGCTTTGGAAACTCTTTGATAAAAGTTTTCAAGGTTGCTTCAACATTGTTTGATTATGCCATCCTTCATAAACCGACAATGCTATTAAGTTAGAAATAGAGAGCAATTTGAATAAATGACTTTAAATCTTTGTGTGTTGATCTCTAATCGAATTGTTTGCGATTTAGAAGTGAAAGAAATCACTTTATCAACCGATAGTGG